>JAMYWO010000154.1:9912-25610 GCA_024220525.1 Cochliopodium minus
AATAAAAAATAAAAAATAAAAAATAAAAAATAAAAAATAAAAAATAAAAAATAAAAAATAAAGAAAAAAATAAAAATAAAATAAAAATAAAAATAAAAAATAAAAAATAAATTTGTTTACAATTTTTGAAGTTCATCTAGGACGGTGTCAACAGAGATGTTAAATCTTTGAATGTTGAGACAGAGAGAACGAATTTGATCTAAGAAATACTTGTCTTCTTCTTGCGAGATGAACTCCACCAGCTTCTCGATGATTTGAGGCAGCGTCCCACATTTGATTCCCAATCTGCCCCTCGACATGTCGGTACCTTTTATCACAAGAAAAAAAATTAAAAAGAAAAAAAATCATAAAAAAAGAAAATAAGAAAATAAAAAAAAATTTTTGGAATATTAAATAAAAAAAATTAATTATAAACAAAAAATAATAAATGAAGAAAAAATAAAAAGTTTTAAAAAAATTTTAACATCACAATTAATTTTCATTCAAAATCAAATCGATAGATCTGATTATATTTCGAAAAATAATGTTAAATAAAAAGATATTGGAAAATAAATTGAAAACTAAAAAAAACAATTATTTCAAAAAAAGAAAAATTTCCATAAAAAAAAATAAAAAAAAAAACAATTATTTTTTTTCAAATTTTTTAAAGAAAAAAAAAAAAAAATTGTACCCAATACAATCTCATTCTTGCTCTCCAAAGAGGTGAAAAGATGCAAAAGGAAATTGAAGTCCTCCTCAGTAGAAGTGTTCTCACTGCTCCAATCCAAGAGGCTGTTCTTCTTGTGAGTGGTCTCATGGATTTCGTTGTTGATGCTGTCCCTATTAGGATGGCCCTTCTTTTTGTCCCTCCTGGTGATGATAGTCCTTGAGTTGACGAGCTCTGTCAGCTCGATCTTCTTCTCCCTCATCTCCTCGATCCTCTTGTTCTTTGTGATCAGCTTGAGGGTTTTCTTCTCGAAGAAGCTGCCGAAGTTTTGGGGCATTTTTATGATGGACTCTGACCATTTCTTTTTGGAAAAAAAAATTAATTGGGTTCAAAAGAAATTTAATTTAAAAAAAAATTTTTCATTATATATAACGAATTAAGTTGAAAATTTTAATTTAATTTCTCTCTTGATGCATTATTATGATTCAATTTTATTTATACATGTAAATGAAGGAATATTAACTTGTAACATTAATTAATCATTAAACCATCATTTCGTATTATCGTTTTTCTATAGAAATGGTCCGAGTTGAGGATATCATTTCCAAAATAAAATTTTTTTTTATTAGGTGAATATAATGAAATATTTTTATTGAGGTATTTTTGTTTTATATTGATCCACATGGTTGATTGAATCAAAATATAAATTTTATTCTCTGTTCCTTAAAAGAGAAATGAAAAATACTATTTCAGGTTTTAATATTTATAGGCAAAAATAAAATTATATTCAACACCAATATTATCAAGCTTTATAATAAATTGTTATTGAATTTTCAAGGTATAAAATTGAAGGTATATTCTTTCCATAAATTTATTGATAAAGAAATTTTTGATTTAATTTTTATTTTTTACCTTGATTATGGTGATGCAATCATTCTTGTCCTCAAACTGCTTCATCCTGTCATTTATTATAATGCTATCTACGACATTATCTATACCATAGTCCTCCAGATCGAACATATCCCAAGATGCCAAGATCATGGGATCTGAGAAGGATCTGAATAATTCAGGCTTATTATTGTTATTATTTACATCATTTTTTTTGGTGGGAGATGATGGATCATTAATGATGGGAATAATATCATCATCGTTGCTTATACTATCATTCTTTTTATTATCATTAGTTAATGATACATTGCTATTTGAATTCTTCAAGCTCATATGGATCAGATATTGTTTCTTGTGCTCATCCAACGAGGATTCCGTGGTGGTCTTCCTGAAATTCTTCCTGAGATTGTGCCTGGGGGATCTCAGGATGGGAGAGGCAAGGGGGATGAATTTATCGTTATTCTCAGAGAAATCCCACGATTTATATTTTTTGATTTCTTCTTTGCCCTTCATGGTATTACATTTACTATTGTTTTTACTTTTTATCTTCATGAAATTTTCATATTTGCTTGAATATGATATCGTATTTGTATTCATGCTTGTATTATTTGTATTTGTGTTATTATTTTTGATGTTTGTGTTGTTTTTATTTATATTGATAGGGTTGCTGCTTCCATTATTATTCAGTCTATCCAATGGTAATTGGAATTTATGTATATCTGAATTCATTGGCTTCAATATTGCCGTTTTTTTGGATTTATTCTCCATTAGACTTTGATTGAGAAAAAAAATTGCTAGCTATTTAAATTATAGCAAAGCTGTATCAATTTTTTTTATTTTATTTTTTATTTATTTTTATAATTTGGCAAAAAGAAAATATTCAATTGTGATGAGGAAAGGGATTATTAATATTTTGGGAATAAAATAAAGAGGTGAAGTAGAAATATTTTTTTTAATTTAAATTTATTTAGTTGTTATCTTTATATTTTATTTTTGAAGAGAATTAAAAATAAGGATCTACAAAAATAAAATTCGTAAAAGAAAATGATTCAGAATTTAACAATATCAATCAAAAATGTCAAAATAATCAAATATTTTTTTAAAAGCATTCGATATTTTAAATATCTTTTAATTTTTACAATCATGGAAATAAATTTTCTTTGATCTAAAGAAATGGAAAAAGAGAAAAGATCAAAATATTAGTTAAGTATACAGTTTTTAGAATCGTTGAGCTTGGTGGAGCTTTTGAGGAGTGAATTATCAGGAGGGGAATCACTAGAAAAGGAAAGGATGTTGATTCTTTTGATGATTTCATAAACAACGTATTTGGGAACCTTTTTTTAAAAATTAAATTGAAATTGAATATATTTTAATTTAATAAATTATTTTTAATTAATTTTTTTTTTAAATAATACCCGAATATAATTTTTGTTTCTGTGCAAACAAAGGTAAAAAGTAAAGACTGCATCTTTGAAATCAGAGGAGAAAAAGGTGTGTATCTGGGGAGTCCATTGGTCATAACTTACAATGTTGGACAAAAACTTGGAGATGTTCGTAGGACCTTTGACGTACTCTCGTCTAAAAAAATAAATAAAAAATAAAAAATAAAAATCCAAAAAAAAAATAATAAATAATAAAAAATAAAAATTTAAATTATTACTTGGTGGTAAAATCTTTATCTCCTAATTGGCCGTATGCTTTTTTTTTTTGGTGGAAAAGGGTATAGTTGAACTTGAAAATTGTTAAAGATAGAAAAAAAATTTACATCCATACTACAAAAGGAAAAAAAAAAGAATTTTTAATTAAAAAATAAAAATCTTAAAAAATGTTTAAAAATAATTTTTTTAAAAAAAAATTAATTAATATTTAAAAAATAAAAATAAAAAATAAAAAATTAATATTTAAAAAATAAAAATGTTGAAAAAATAAAAAATATTTTAAAAATTAATTAAGAAAATGAAAAGTTTTACTCCCCAAGAAATGACTTTTTTTTTCTTGTTCTTCTTTTCTACTAAAACGCAAGCGTGGAAATACCCCACATAAATTCCAAGAACTTTGTGTTTGAGCGGAGGGAGGGTAATAGCAGTAGACTTTGCTTCCAAGTCACCATTAGTGCATAACTCACCATTAGTGTTATAACTAACAAAAATTCAAGATTTAATAATTTTTTTCATCAAAAAATCTTTTTTGTTTTTTTTTTTTATTTTTTTTTTTATTTTATTTTTTAAAGTTAATTTTTTAAGATTAATTTTTTTAGATTATTTTTTTTCAATTGTTTATTTATTTTTTTTTTTACCCCCATCCATATGTTTGTACATCAACATTATTTGGAGAACCGATTACAATGCAATGATAATAACCTAATTAAAACGAGATTCACTTCCAAATGGTTTTAAAAAAGATGTGAAAAATTATTTCTCATTTTTGTTTTATAAAATATTCTCCACAATCTTTTAAAGTTTCAAAAATTAAACCTCTCATCCACTTCCACAAAATAGAAAAACACCTGAAAATATAAATTAATTTTATTTTTATACAAAGAAATTTTTCTTTTGAAACAAATCAAAGAGAAAAGTTCAAAAGAGAACCCAAAATAGGAGAACAAAACTCACAACTGCAATCCTTGAGCTTGTTCCTGAGATCTCGCTTGTCAATCAAAGAAGAACGCTGAGAAAACTCATCGACAATTCTCTCCAAAGAACAAATGAAAAGAGGTTTGGCAAGATGAGAAAGCTTCTTATCTTTGAGGTCAAAAGAAAGCACAGCAGCAATAACAGAAACGAATTCGTGTAAGGAGCTGTAACAATAAAGAGATTCAATGATGGAGTTGAAAATGACGACACCCCTCTTCTTGTCGATCTTTGGAATAGTTTTGGGAGTGTGAATTTCAAAGAGAGGATAGACGGAGGAAGAAATGTGGCGGTCACGGATGAAGAGATCGGAAAGACTCAGGAGGATGTGGGAAACGATGTAAGGATTGAAGTAGAAGTTGGCGAGAACTTCTTTTTGATCGAGGACGTCCCTGATCTTCGACAAATAAAAAAGAAAATAAACGTCGTAACAGAAATAGATGAGGGAGAGGAGATTGGGGGAATCGCTCTTTTGGACGACGAGTTGGGAGAGCTCGTTGATGATGGAGATGAGGGTCTTGAGGTTCTTGATGTTGTAGCCGAAGAGAGCCAGTCTCTTCATCACTTTGAACATTTCCTTCGTTCCGAACCTCTCGCAGCACAGCAAGAGAATTTCTGCGGTGTGGGTGGAGGATATTTGGTATTGATCTTCTGTTTCTGATTCTTCCAATTCCTTTTTAAAACAAATGTTTAAATTTTAAAAATTATTTAAAAAATATTTAAATAAACAGTTTTAAATCAAATGTTTATTTGATGAAGAACAAAATTTTTTTTGAAATGTAAAGAAATTATATAAAGATGAGATGAAGTTTAATAAATAAATAAAATTAATAAAATAAAGAAATTAAAAAAAAGATAAAAAGATTAATATCACAAAATAAATTGAAAATGAAATAAATAAAAATAAAAATGAATAAAAATTAAAATTTTAATTAAAATAAAAATAAATAATTTAAAAAAATGTTTCAATAATAAACATTAAAGTTTTAAAAAATAAAACAAAAAATAGGATGTTTTAAAAAAGGTTTAAATATGGAATTACCTTTCTGGTACAAACAGAGACGAAGAAATGACTCATCAAACCCAAATTGTTGAAGCTCATAAACTTGATGCCAATCTTCTCAATGAGAGCCTCAGAAAACCTCCAATCATTGATGACACAGCTGTTCAAGAACTTGTAAGCGACTGACAACATGTTTGTATGGAGGACGGCATTAAGGGAGCTTTCTTTGTCGTTGTAGAAGACGGGGTTGTAGTCTTGGAGGATGGGGATGAGGAGCAGAATCTTCGCTTTGTGTTGTCTCGTCATGATCCTCACTTTTTCTTCGTTTTCGATCACTGTTTCTTCTGTTGGGTCCGTCACCAATACCTATTAAAAATTAAAAAGAAAAATAAATAAAAATAAAAATTAAGAAATAAAAAATAAACAAAAAATAAAAATAAACAATAAACAATAAAAAATAAAAATATAAATTAATTAAAAAATAAAGTCAAAAAATATAAATAAAAATAAAAAATAAAAAAGAAAAAAGAAAAAAGAAAAATAAAAGGAAAGTAAAAAATAAAATAAAAAATAAAAATAAGAAATAAAATGAAAATCAAAAAAAAATTGATTAAAATTATAATTAAAAAAACTTTAAATCAAAAAGTGTTTACATGATTTGGGTACCAAAGATCTTTCTCTTCTATAATCTTTTCAATTATATCGAAAGCTTCTTTCTGCCAAATTTTCTTTTGTGTGTTTTCTAAAAACAATGAAGATAAAAAGAAAATAATGAATTAAAAATTAAGAATAAAAATTTAAAAAATTTTTACCTTGTTGAAGACTTTTGGTAATAGGAAGATACCCAACATTCTGTTCTGTGTGTTCAAAGTAAACCTAAAATTAAACAAAAATATTTAAAACGAAATAAAAATATGATGAAAAAGTATTGAAAATAATAAAATAAATTTAAAATTAAAAATATGAATTAAAAATATACCAAAATAAAAGGATGTAAAAATATAAATTTAAAATAAATCAAATTAAAAATAAAATAAATTGAAATAAATCAAAAAAATATAACGTTGAAAAAATAATGAAAAAATGAAAAAATAATTAAAAAAAAACAATAAAAAAAAAAATCGTTTTTTACTTCTTGGACATTCATTTCATATGAAGATGGGTCAAGTGAATTAGTTATTCTCTTATTTTTGGGAGTAGCAGGACCCTTCTGAGTGAAAACGATATCGGAGATGACGAGGCGGATCTTCTCGCGGATGGCAATGATGGACAAATTTTGCAGGAGTTGTTGGTGGGGGAACTCTACAGAATTTTCTCCATTATTGAGGACAATGAGTTGCGTTCTTCGTGTGTTTGGTCTCACCATCTTTTAAAAAAGAAATAATATTTTTATACTTTTATTTTTTATGTTTTTGGTGATTTTTTTAGCAACATATTTTTTATTGTGATTATTTAAAATTTAATTTTTATTTTTGACTTTTTTTTTGCATTTTTATTTCTTTTTTTATTAAATTAATTTTTATTTTTTTCAACTTTTTTGTGTTTTAAAATCAATCGATTGATTTTGAAAATTTTTTATTTAAAAAGGTTTTCCTAAAAAGTTTTTTTTTTTTACCTTGTAATCGAAAATGAGTCTCTTCCAACAACGCAAAAGAGGAGGGATCTCAAGAATAGAGTTGAATCTCTCAGAAGGACGAGGGAAAAGTTTTCCGCAAAAAGAAACTCTATAAAGCGCACAAACAAAGTAGTTATGACCGTTCTGCAAGTTTTTGGGAACGACAATAACCTGAGCAGGATCGAAGAAAGAGATGTAAGAAATGGAGGTTTCATCCAAATCCATGCCGAACTTTCTCTCGGTGATGTTGTTGTAAGCGATCTTGACGTGGAAGGATTGGAACTTGTCGACAGGAAAAAACACAGCCACCGTGACAGTGTTGCGGTAGACGAGATTGCTTTCGTCTTCGTACTCTGTCAGTTTTGTGTTGTTCAAGTTGCACAGGTTGATGTTGTAGCCGTTGTTGCCGTCTTTGTATTTGATGAGGAGGATGCGGTCCTTTTCTATCTTCAGCTCGTTTTTGTAGCCCAAGGAGAGGTCCTGGATGGTCTTGTCGAAGATTTTGGAGGTGATCATCTGCTCGATTTGCTCGGAGAAGGAGAATTTGTCTTGCGGAATTTCTAGTGTGGTTGGACATATTCCTTGTGAGCCCAAGTTCTTGCTCAATGTGTCCAAGGAACTGTAAGAAAGAGGGAAACTAAGATTGAACTTGACTACAAACAAATAGAAAAAAAAATAAAAAATGTTTGAAAAAATATTTGAAAAATTAAAAGTGATCAAAATAAAAAATAATCAAATATTTAAAAATTAAAAAAAAAGTTCAACAAAATTTAAAAAACAAAAAATAAAAATTAAAATTCAAAAAAATTCAAAAAATTTTACCTATTGACAGGGGATAATCATTTGGTTCGTCTTTGGGAAATTTTTTCTTTCCTTGAGTATAAACATGCAAATCAAGAACATTCTTAACAGGAGAAGTCTTGGAAAGGATCACTTCAGAGATTTTCCTCCAAGGCTCCTCTTCTTCCAAATAAATCTGGTCAGTGGGTTCAAAGGGAGGGGGAGGCTTGGTTATCGTGGGAGAGGGAGGTGGGCTTCTTTTTTGCAAGATAGAATCGAAGATTTTGTGAGGGTTTGGACGAAACAATTCTTTGGATGTTAAACGTGTGGAGATTTCTCCTTCGTCATCATTTTCAAAAGGTTTGTTTTTGGATGGTACATCTTCGGTAGTCCCTTTATCAACGGAGACGTCGGAAAGTTTTCTTTTCTTGGTGTTAGAATCTTCGGGATTGGTGTCCATGCTCACGATTGCAACTTCTTCTTTATCATCATCATCCGGCATTCCATAATCAACATAGTTCTCTGGAGAGTAATGAGGAGAATAATTGGGCGAGTAGGTAGGTGAATGAGTGGGTAAATCATGTTGGGGAGATTGACCACCCTTGGTTTCTTTTGGAGAATCTATTATTGAAGTGTGGACGGATTCTTCAGTATCTTTTTGGGGTGTGGGAGAAGAAACTTTCTTTGTGGGAGAAGAAACTTTCTTTGTGGGAGAGGAAATCTTTTCAATGGGAACATAAACTTCATATACAGATTCAGAATTATCTACTTCGGTGGGCCGATCAAATTTAGTAATATTACCTTGATCTTTAGGTAACTCTGATTGTTCCACATGTAGTGATCGTTCATGTTGTTTCTCAGTCAGTGGATTTATTACTATTTCTGTTTCTGTTGGAGGTTGTTGGTTTGGAGGAGTTGGTGGGATATCGATCTGGACGGACTTTACTTCCACTTTGGTGTAATTTGGATTTTGAGGAGTTTCAAAGTCATGATGTATTTCCATAGGTTGTACAGTTTTTAGTTGAACACTCAAAGGAGGATGTTGTTCAACAGGAGATGTATGTTCTTTGTGAGAAGTGTAGACTCTTTTCGAGGGTTGTTGAGGAGGATCAGGTTGAGAGTAGGGCACAACATTCACTCTTACTTCTCTTGGTTGAATTTCTTGATTGGCATTCTTTTCACCCTCACGAACAGGGATATCCGTGATGACTGTGACTACAGGCGTCCTTGTTTTTTTCATTTTGGTTTGTGTTTGGATGAACTGCTTCAACAGTTGTTCATTTTCCTCCATCTCCTTGTAATGGTTATTCTGTTTTGGCAGATCCTTGAGGCTATCATGTGGATATTCTGAGAAAGGAGATCGAATGAAACCTCCTCTTTTGGTGTTTTGGACAACATGAACATTATTCTTTGCAGAAGAAATTTTTTGTTGGTGATAGTAAGATTTGGGTGTGTCAGTAAGATCTACATTTGGTTTTGGTGTGACTGACAAAGATTGACTAGAAGTACGACGAATTGGAGCATTTTTTTCTATGTGAAGAGAAGGAGATTTATATTGACCAAAGGGGGTATAAAGAGGTGGAGAATCGTTGTTATGGGTGTATTGTGGTTGTTGTGGAGCTACATCGACTGTAGTTTTAGGAGGTATTTGTTGAGAAGGTTTTGGAGTGTAACGAGGTGGAGATTCATCAGAAGGGTATTGTTGAGGGACTGGAGTTACCGTTGTAGAAGGATATTGTGATGATTGAGGAACTGGCGTAACAGTAGTTGGTGTGTAAGGTTGTTGAGGAATTGGAGTAACAGTTGTAGGAGAATTATTGTTGTGCAAGTATTGGGTTTGAGGAGGATATTGGGTTTGTTTTGGTGCCACAGTTGTCGGAGGGTATTGTTGTGGAGGTATTGGTGTGACAGTGGTGCTTGGATGATTTGTCGGTGTTGTGTTGGGGTATTGAGGTTGTTGCGGTGTAACTGTTGTAGGAGGGTATTGTTGTGGAGGTATTGGTGTGACAGTGGTGCTTGGGTGATGTGATGGTGTTGTGTTGGGTGGAGGATTTGAGTAATGAGATGGATAGGTGTTGGGATATTGATTTTGGGGTGGATAATTTGTCTGATATTGTGGATATGATGTGTTGGGTGGTGGATGATGGCTATTGGATGTATAGGGCTGATAATGTTGGTTTGGATATTGTGGTGGATAATGTTGATTGGGGTTGGAATGATAGGTGTTGGGAGGATATTGATTGGGTGCATAATTGTTTGGTGCATTCTTTTGAGGTGGATAATTTGGATATTGATTTGGCTGTGTATATATAGGTTGAGATGTTTTAATAGGAGGTAATTTTACATTATTCTTCAAATATGGAGGCATCTGTTTATTTGTGGGTGCATATTGTGTATTGGGTGGATAATATGGTGGTGCATATTGTTGTTGTGGAGGATATTTCAAATGTTGATTGTTAGGCATATTGGGATAAGGATAAACTGTCATATTTTGGCCTTGTTGAGATAAATGATTTGATTTTGATGATGGTATATAATTTTGATTGTTATTTCCATTTTGTACTTCCACATATTTCAATTTTGGATTTGTTTTCGATTTTGGTGTTGGATTCAATTTTTTAGGTCTTCCCCTCTTCCTTTTTTGTGTTGTATCTTCATATGTTTGTTCTATATTGTTATCCATTTCTTCTTCTGTACTATCTCCATTATTTTCAAAATTTTCTTCACTCGACATTTAATTATCGATTCAAATATTGAAATATATGATTGATTTTTGATTATATATTCTCTTCTTTTGTTCTATCAATAAAAAATTAAATTTTTTTTTTTTTGATATATCATTGATGTGATTTTTTGTTTATTTTCCATTTTTTTTTATCACTCATAATATTTTATTTCAAAAAAAAAGCAAATAAGTGAGAAAGAATAATATTATGATTTGACAATATTAAAATATAAGTTTTAAAAATATGATTATTATTACCTTTCAAAATTAGAAGAAAGAAATTCTTAATATTTTAATTTTTTTTTATTTAATATTTTTTTATTTTTATATTTTTATAAATTTTTTATTTAATAATAAATTAAAAAAAAAATATTATTTTTTTGTCTTTAATGACCATTGGGTATAAATTTTAATTTGAATAGTATTTGATATAAAGAACAATTAAACCAATTATTCCCATCAAATTTTTAAATATTTATATTTAAAAAATAAAAAAAAAAATAAAAAATTAATTTCACCAAATTAATCAAAAATTTTAAACCCAAACAAGTCCCAAAACAATATACAATTATTTAAATAATTTAACAGTTTAAATATTTACTAATTATAAGAAGAAAAAGAAAGAGGATATGAAGGGAATTTAAATTTATAAATTTTTTTTTATATTTTTTAAATGTAAATTTTTTTTTTATCTTGTTGAGGGTTATAAGTTGGAGATTCATTTAAAAATAATCAAATAAATAATTATATTGTGAAAGTTGAAAAAAATTAATTAATTATTTGAGTGAGAATTCCTTTAAATTTTTCTTTAATTCAAATTTCTTTTAAATTGTTTATATAACAAGGATACTCCTCCAAAAAAAAGTGGGAATTATCTTGATCCATATTTGTGAAAGTGAGGCAATACAAACAAAACATATGCAATTGCGAAAATTAAGAGACAAAGTCCAATGGTAATAGAAGAAATGCTAATCACATAGGCGAATCTTGCTGCTCTATAATCAGGATGTGTTTTATCGTTTCCTATTTTCTAGAAATATGAAAAAAAATTAAATAAGGGTATATATTGGGCAAATAAGAAATATTTTCACCTTTAAAGAATTCTTTGCCAAGATTAATCCTATTATATGTTACGATTTGGATTTGAATTTGATTTATAATTTTGTGTTCAAAATGAAATTTTTATTTTATACCCACAAAACAAAGAGGCCAGCAAACAAAAAAACTAATTATTGAGAAAACCAATGCTAATAAATGGAAATATTAAAGTGCAGATATAAAATGTTCCAAATTTATTACCTAAATTGGCTTGTGTCGGAGCATGTCTATTACCAATTGGCAATTGATCTTGGTCAATAATTGCTTCTTGTTGTTGGATTTGTGGCATTTGTTGTATTGGGATATATGTCTGTTGTGGAATATATCCTATTGATGATGGATTGGTTGTATAGATGATGGTTGGTTGTACATTTTGTTGAGGGATATGGTTCATATTTTGCATAGGGATCATCATTGGCACATTTTGATCATTTTGGATTGGATGATAATAAAAATTTGGTGATGATTGGAATTGTATATTGTTTTCAAAGTTCATTTTAGAATTGAGGCTATATTTGTTTTCAAATTTTTTTTTATTTTTTTTAATAAGACAAATAAAGCCACACATTTTAAAGTACATATCAATTTGTATCATTAAATTTGATCATCATAAACTATTTTGTATTGTATTTTGTTTTGGGATTTTGAGAATTTAACTTTTTATGGAAAAAAAAAGGAAAAAAATTCATTTGAGGATGTTTAATTCTGAAAGTTAATGGATTTCATTTATAATGAAACAATTTTCATAAATAATTGGATTAACTTTTAAATATTGAAGATTATTGTGAAATGGAAGTTAAAAAACACTATGATTTGCACATATATTTGAGGATAAATTTGATCTTCTAAATGCTTTCAATATTCCTCTATCTGATTTATTTCTCCTTTGAATTTTATATTTTTAATTTTGCGCCAAACAGAAATAAATAAAATAAAAAGAAAATTGAAAGAAAAATTAACGAATATTATATATGATTGAAATAAGAAGATCAATGATTGGCAAAGAGAACAAGAATCAATTTGAAAAAGTAGAGAATATTAAAAATTCCGATGGTATTTGGTTTGGGGAAATTCTCAACAATCATCAATCGAATGGGGATTCATTTGATCGATCAGATGAGATCATATCTCAATCAATTGGAATGAGGATAAATTATACTTTGGATAATTGCAATTCGATTGAAAGAGAAGATATTATCATAGATGAAGAGGATCAAAAAGATGTTGAATTTGATCAATTGTTTTTGGGTAATTATTGATTTAAAGAAAAATAATTTATTTTATCTCAAAATTAATATAAGAAAACATATATCAACAAAAAATTTAATCAAAAGATAATTATATCTCCTTATTGGGTTAATACTTGAATTTAATTTTTGAAATCAAAGATCTTAAAAGAGATGAAGAAAAGGAAAAAGAGATGAAACAAGAAAAAGAACTCATCAAAGAAAAGTTGGAAGAAGAAAAGGAGAGTTTGAACGAATTTTTTTTACAAATGTCCCAAGAAAACAAAGAACCTCTCTCCAACTTTTTTTGTGGAGCTACTTCATTGCCTATGATTTATGGAATAAACATTGACAGTTTTGGTCAATTAAATCTGCCTGTTGCCAAAGAAACAATTTTTTTTCAAGAGAAATCATACTTGTAAAAAAATTTTACCTTTTTTGTTTTTTCATTTTTTTAAAATTATGCTGATCTCAAGAATTTTCTATTTATTGTTTAATTTTGATTTATTATTTTGAAATTTAACAAAGGGAAATTGAGGGGGAAAAAATTAAAATTACAACTCGAAAATGGGAAGAGGAGTTTAAGAAACTAACAATGAAATTAAAGTTTCTTTTTGGATGTGAACAAGAGGAGGTCGAAGTCAAACATTCTTCAATTGCATTTTTAGGACCTGAAAACAAATTCTGTTTCAACAGTTTACAAGAAAGAGAGAAGAATAGTTTTGCAACATTAATAATACAACTTCCATCTGATTTCAAAGAAGGTAAATTTTAATAATCTTATTTTTATTATAAAATTAATCAACTAAATCAAAAAGAAGGAAATATGGGAGTTGTTGAAGGGAATAAAATTTTGAGAAAAAGTGTACCAAGAAGTATGAACAAATTCAAGTGTTCTTATTTTGTATTCCTCAGAAATACCAAGATTAATTTCAAAAATATCACATCAGGAATCAAATCTGTTCTCATTTATCATCTCTTCTTACCTAACAACAAACAAATAACATATAACAAAGATAAAATGATTTTAATTGAAAATTGGTTGGAAAATGGAAACAATTTTTTGAAAATGCTACCTTTGGTCAATAATCCTCTTGCTAAAGGAGGAAATTTAGGAGTGTTGGAAAGATTGAAAGAATTCAACAGAATCATTGGAAATCCTTTTAATCTCATTTGTTTGGATAATCAAAATGGATGCATTGGAGCATCTGAAATGAAAAGCAAGTTTAAAAAGAAATATTTGATTGGTCATCTTGGTCTCAAGGACGAACCACAAAACTTTTCTTCTTCAATAGTGATCCTTCCCAAAATACACCAGTCTAAATTTTTGTTGAAAAGTGATCCTTCTTCTTACCTCGAATATTTTTTGTCTGACAAGAAAAACTTTGAATGGTCCACTCAAAATTTCGAAAAGTCACCTTTTCACATCAAACAAACTATTATTACAACACTTTTATGTTTGAAATATTGTTCAATGAAACTCCCTAAATTCCTTTTTTTTCACCTTCTCAAAATGTTCGTTCCTAACAATGACACTTTGATGATCTGTCAAAAAATGCATCATTTTGATGAAATGGATATTTTGAAATTCACAAAGTTCTTGATTGAAAATAATCAGTTTCTTTCGGTAAAACAGCTTTTGGAGAATGGAAAAATAAAAGGTAGAATGAACATAATTCTTGTTCTCAAAGAGATTCTTCGAGGTTTTGGTGAATGGAAAGTTTTAATACCTTCTTTCGTTAAATATCTCAATAGATTTTCTCTTTCTTTTGATATTCAAACGATAAATGAATTGATCAATTATTTTGGAGAAGAAAAATCTCATCTGTTGATCCAATTTTGTTTGAACAAAATTTTTGAAAGAAAAGATTTAAGAATTGTCGATTCTCTCAAATTTGTCTTGTTGCATTGCAAGAAAGAAAAGAAATTGGTTGAGTATCTTGTTCTTTTAGTCGGAAGTCTCACTGAAGATTTATCTGATAAAAAAATGATTTTTGAAATAATGGAGGTATTTGAATCAAAACAAGTTTCAATCAAAAGAATGAACTTTCTTGTTTCCATATTTCTAAAACATGGCATATTGAGAGAAAGCTACTTTTTTTATTTCCCTTTTCTCTTAAAGTACGGAAGTTTCGAACAATGCAAAGATTACATCACAAATGAGCTTTACAAAAAGGAGAATGGTCTGTATACCAATTCTTTTTTTGACTATTTGCAATCTCTTTGCCCTGAGATAATCTCCAAATTCGAATATATCATAGAATATTCCAAACAAAGATTAAATTATCTTCTGGATTCGTTGAATAACCAAACAGAGAGCGATTTTTCTATTTTCCTCTTTCATATCAACAGAATTCAAACTTTTCTCTCTCGATTCAAGGGTTTGAATGATGGATGTAAGTTTGAAAGATCTTCTGAAAAAAAGAGAAAGTTTCAAAGTTTGAATTAATTCTTATTTATTAAAAAAGTTTTTTTGTTTTCAAAAAATTTTTGATCTTGGCTCATCTTTTAAAAGATGAATTAAAAATTTTGGAGGAATGAATCTAAAAGATACAAAAATAAATACAAAAAAAAACAAATTTTTCTTTCAAATTCAAAAGTCTTTAATATTTAATCACTGAAATTCAAACATATGTTTTTATTTTTTTAAAATACTTATCATCATAGCAACAGTTTTGTTTTAGATCTTCAAATCAACTTTAAATAATTAAAAAAAATGAAGATGCTTAAATTTTCAAAACAATACAAGAAGATTAATCTCAATAAATACATTAAATTCAATTATTCGATTGAGAGAAATATTGCCAAAGAAGCAACTTTAATATCTGAAGGATTGGAGAAGATTGTATTATTTATTTTTATTTTATTTTATAATTTTCAATCACACTCATAATGTTTTGATAGTATAGCACCAAGATCAAAGAAATAGAGGAGAAATCACATTTCGGTAAATTATATCCTTATTCTGAATCCTCATTCACATCAAAGCCAAAAATCTTGTTATTGGGAAATTATTCGAGTGGGAAATCCTCCTTCATTCAATATTTGTTAGGGGTAAATTAAAGCATTAACATTAAGATTCCAATT
>JAMYWO010000154.1:59296-84447 GCA_024220525.1 Cochliopodium minus
CTTTTTTCGACGTTGATCACAAGGTGTTTTGGAGGCAAAGTGTCAGCAATCACATAAGCAAACTCTCCCAAATTGTTAATTCTAAAAAGAAAATAAAAGATTTGTAAACAATTAAAAAGGAGATAAAAAAAAAATAAAAAAATAAAAAAATAAAAAAATAAAAAATAAAAAAATAAAAAAATATAATGAAATAAAAAATAAAAAAATAAAAAATAAAAAAATAGAAAATAAAAAATAAAAAAAATATAATGAAATATAAAAAAAATTTTTTAACTTCACTCCTTTGATGCTTCTTTCTTGATCATTCAATCTGAAATTGATGCTTTGAAGTTTTTCGTTTTTCTCAACACGATTATTTCCGATAATGGAATTTGATCTTCGGATCTTCGACCTTTGATCTACAGATTTCTCCTTGTCCTTCTCCTCATCTTGTTTGAGGGGATCTTTATATTTGTTTTTGTTTTTGTGGGAAAGAGAGCTGGTGAAAGTGGTGGAATCATCTGTTGTATTGAAATCTATGGGTCCATCTATCATATCATTTGTCCTTGAACTTGTCAACCTGAGATAATTGTTTTTCATGTTCGATAAAGTACTGTTCAAATCACTTCCACTCTCCATAAAGTTGGGTTTTATCAAATTGAAAGCGGAGACTTCCTTCTTGGGAAACACGATGTTCATCACCTTTCTATTTTCCATCTTGTTGATGCAGCGGAGATTGTTGTTGACCCAATAACTGATACTCATTCCACTGTGATTCTCAATGTAGCTATCAAAGGATACAAATCGATTGGATTTCAAATGCATAGTCATGTTTTTCTTCCTTTCCTCTTTGCTTGATTCCAACATTTGGAAGATTTTGTTGAGTGTTTCGATGCTGGATTTGCTGACTATCAGAGAGATACCCGTCTCTTTTTGGTACTTTGGATCAGATAGGATATCTTTGAACTCTTGTTGATACTCGGAACGCAAGAATGTTTTGTTTTGGATGAAATCTTGGAAAGAAATGTCGATGTTCGATCCTTCATCAGTTGAATAATTGATGATAACGGGGAGATAACTTTCGATCATATGAGATGACTCATTATTCGTGAGATATTGCATTCCACGTATACAAGGCTCCCAACTTTCCAAGTTTACGTTGAAGAAATCGAGTTTGAATGCGAATTGTAAATTGCAACTAATGTTTGTTGAATAGTTTTCAATAACAAAATTTTCGTTGGTGATCAGTTTTAACTTTACAAAAGGTCTCAACTCTATTTTGTTTTTCTTTTGTTCGAGATCATTCAAAATGACACAAGTGAGTTTCTTCAAATCAATAAATATTTTCTCTTTCTTTGGGTTTGTTACTTTGGGTTCATCGATTTTCTCCGGCTTGAAGAATTCCGAAAGATTCTCACTTTGCGTTATTTTCAAGAATTTGTCAAGAAATTCAATCTCTTCTCCACTCGGTCTAAAATTAGAAGGAGAAATAGCTGACTTTATGTTGTATGATTCTTTGAGACTCGGATGAATATAATCAACAGTATTTTTCCTTTTTCTTTCAACCAAGCTCTCTTCTCTTTTAATTTCTACTATTTTCTTCTCTGCAGTAGATTCAGAAGGAAAAATAACGGCCATCCACTGAGCGAACAAACCCTTGAGAATGTAGATGTCAGAAAAAGTCATGCTTAATTTAAGATTTCCCAAGTTTGCTTTCATTGTTTCGGTGTTTTCTATGAAATCTTGATCCCAAGTGAATTCTACTGACCAAGGCCTCAAAAGATAGGAATAATTGTTGGCAGTGTTGTTTTCTGTATCGAACATTGCGTGAAGTTGAAGATCTACGATGATAAATTCCATTTGTGAGCTGATTTTTGGTTCCACGCTTTTTTGGAGGAAAGATACGTTTGTGGCATGTCCAATAATCTTTTCAGAATAGTAATTCGATTCATTTGTAAGATAGATGTTCGTATTGAACAATTCCGCTTTGAAAGTAGTCGTGCTTTGTTGGTTTTTATCTTTCTCCACTTCATGATTCATTATGTCCAGAGATTTCATCAAATAAGAAATGATTCCTTCGTCTTCGTCCATAAGATCGTTGAACAATACCCAGAACTGAGGGAAAAGGGTGATATTGCTGCTTTCGATGAAAAGTGTTATATCTTGTTGATTAGGTGTCCCAAAATAGTTTACTTGTAACAAATATTTGGGTCCTTCCTCCCCTTTTTCCTTCTCTTTTTCAATATTCTCTATGCTATTTTTAGAAGAGATCATCTTGAATCTCTTGTTGATTCTTCCAAATAAAAGTTCCTCTTGCAACTTTTTCTTGTAAAAAATTTCCAAATCTCCGATTGAAACGTAGCAAGAAGAATTTTGAGGTTGAGTATTGGATTCAAACACCACATTGAGATTCACTATATCGAAGATCCAATAATCCAATCTTCTCGCTTTTTTCTTCTCCAAGACATCTCCTTCGTACTTGAAATTGAGGTTGATGGATCTTGAATTGAAAATGAATTCGAGCTTTTTGTTATCTTCTGATTTAGGTAGAGGTATCTGATACTTTGATGGGAAGATTTCAGCCATGTTTCCACGAAGAAAGTCACAAAAGAAGACTAGTTTTTGTTGATTCAAATAGATGCTCAAGTTCTCTTGTGAATCTATCCTTATGATATCATGAAACTTTTCTTTTGTATTGAAATTGATTTTCAAAGTTTCTGATGAAAGGAAAGAACAGTCCAAATACACATTTGATGATTGATACTTTTGTATTTTGAGTTTGAGATTCTTCAGTATGATATCGATGTTTTCGACAGTATCTGCCTTTATCTGAATCAAATCTACAAAAGAAGATAAATTATCGTCACTTTTGCTGCTCAAAGGGAATGTTAGGGTTGTATCTTTCAAGTTGATTTCTAATCCAGTTTCTTCTTTGGGTTTTTCATCAATGTTTTGTTTATCTAATAAAGAATAAGGTTTAAAATGATTAAATCAAAAGAAGATAAAGTTTTTTATACCATTATCGAGATTAGAAAGGAGATTTTGGAAATGATTGAACCATTTGAAAAATTTATCAACAATATGATTGAGATATACAAACTCTAGTTTCTCTAAAGAAAGTGAAAACTTGGATGTGTAAGGTAGTTTGGTGGCCTTTGGATAAGTCTCATAGAAAATGTGGAAAGGATAGCCTTTTTCAACTTTGAGAAGAGTTTTCTTCTTGACAAGGTATGGATATTCAAAAGCATCTCTGATAGAAGAATCATCAAGCTTGGCTTTGAAAACAATAGTATCATCTTTCTTCAGGTTGATCTCAGAAACGAATGATGACACAGATACTTTAAAGATGGGTGAATCAGGCTGATAAATCAATCCATAAACATTCTCAAGATGCAAAGTTACTCTAGTAGAAAGATGATCGCCATAGTTTTTGAAATCTTTAATGTTTATCTTTTCAATGATCTTTTGGAAATCCTCCATTCTGTTTTGCTCGAGAATATCATACTTTTTTTTTACTTCTTCATTCACCAAAACTTCAAATTCACTCTTCTTCATCGCCAAATCTATTTTTTGTTTGATGTTTTCAAACAAATGAATTGTTTCAACAAGACCTATGGTTGATACAAACAACTTGGCAGCTCCCGCCTTGATTTCAACATCATTATCTATGTAATTGTAGAAAGGAGAGATGAGAGGAACCAGTTTTATATTAACCGAGAAATTCTGTCCGAATGCTTCTAAATCTTTGACATTTTCGTTTCTGTTGAACGAATTTTTGAAGATTTTTATTTTCTCAGCACTTACATTCACAATCATTATTGTGGTAGAATCATTGACAGAAATCAAAATTTTCTCAGCATTTACCTTTTAATTATTAGTTATTATTTTTAAATATAATTTGTTTTTTATTTTTACCAAATAAGATTTTTCTTGGATACTTAAACTTTTATGATTTTCATGACTAGTGGTGATCTTTTTATCTTTAATATTGTTGGGATCGTTCTCAGCAAAGACAATATCGATGGAATCAATGGACAATCTCAATTTCACTTTCAAGGTGGTATCTTTTTCTTCAGAGATATCGTTTTGGTGGATGGATAGGTTTTTATCGTTGCTTTCTTTTCTCTTTTGAATAAAAGAAATGTGCTCCTCAAAGAGGGAATGAGTCTTCTCATATTTCTCATGTTGGTTCTTCAAGATCTGATTCGCTGTTTCTTCTACTTGATCCAAAGTAAACTCTTGTTGGACATAGTTTTCAGGAGAGATGATTTTGTCCACAATACACAAGATGATATACATTTGATCCAAAGTGAGTCTCCCTTTCAATGGAGATATAAGAGAAATTTCAACGATGGGTTGATGGAAAGAGATGTTTTTAACGATGATGGTGTAGATATCGATTTTGAGCTGGAGGGGAAACAGAATGTGAGTCTTTTCTTTTTGCCAATCAGGAGTATAGGAAATGAAAATTTGGGTGTTTTGAAGGGTGAGACGTATGTCCCTATAATACTTTTGGAGATGAGGCAGATCGATCAACTCATGATTTGCCCTTTCAACCTTGTTTTCTTTTGGGTTGCAAGCAGGAGTCCAAACAAACAGCTCACCAAGAACCAAGATGACTCTAGGACACGTTTCGTAAGAAGAGAAATCTTGTGGCAAAATGATGTTGGGTGCTTCCATTTTGACGTTGATGTTCACACCTTTTGCAGCAGAAGCAAGATCGACTTGGTTTGAGTAACTCACCAATGAATCGAAAGCATTCTTTGTTTCTTTTTTGAGTTCGGTAAGTCTTGATACATTCTTGGGTGAAAAGAATCTTTCAAATTCATCAACAAGATCCTTGGAAAAGATGATGTTGATTGCTTTTGTTTTGAGTTGGAGATCAACATCAAGATTGGGAGAATCCAAAGGATCAATGTGTAGTGCTAAATCCAACAGATCATTTTTCATTTCAGGCGTTTCGATCAACTTTATTTCCTTATTTTTGATGGTGAAATAATCAATAACTTCAAACTTCTTCAAGTTGAAAAACAAAGAAGTGCTGGTATCTCTCTTAACAACTTCGTTCTTGAAATCATTCAAACAAATCTTGGAGATCTTGCTAGAGTTGGAAGATTCGAGTGTTAAACCAAAGAGAGGAAGCAAAGTCTTTAGCTTCAACTGAACAAACTTTGGATCGACTTGCTTTTTGGTTCTCTCTGCTCTAAACAACTCTTCGTAGATGATCTGCCAAGTTTCAAAGCTAACATCTATTCTCTCTTCTTTCTTTTCGACTGTTTTGGTTTCACTAGAACCCCAAACATTCCCCAGCAAACCAGAAAAGAAGCCTTGTCTTTTCTTTGGGTTTGTATTTGTTTTTTTCCAGTGATTCAAAAGATGTAAAGACAACTTTCTAAACTCTATCACCGTCTCAAACTTTAGATCTTTCTCTATCTCATCTAGATTTACTTGCATTTCGTTGGTGAAAATAGATTCTTTGTTGTGTTTGAGTGCATAGAACGGAACATAGATATCCCTTGATACAATATATTTACTTACGTGCTTCCAACTAATTCTCTTCTTCTTTATATCTTCCAAAACACAATTTACAGCATATATAAACCTAATTATTTAATGTTTAGTCTTTTCAAAAGAAAAAAAAAAATTTAAAAAAACTGATTTTACCATTCCTTCCCGTTTCCTTTTACTTTTTTTTTTGGTCTTAGTTTTTGGTATTCCAAACTTTTCCCACCAATACCCTCTCTCAATACTTCTTCAACCAACAACAAAGCATCCTCCATCTGCCTTTCATTGATCACCAAGTTTATTTCCTCAAAACAAAGCTCTAACTCCACCTTTGGAAGTTCTTCGTAGATGTTTTCTTCCTTGTTGAGTGTAAGTTTTGCTTTACCGTTGATAGGATTAATTATGTATTTATTTTCTTCTATAATTTTATTGTTTTCATTGATAATCTAAAAGTGAATAGTAAAATTGTAATTAAATTTAAAAATAATTTAAAAATAAAAAATAAAAAAATATTAACCAAAAATCTCATCTTCTCCGAGAACTCTTGGAGACTATCATACTCTAAAAATTTTGATTCACAATTCCAATATAGTGCTAAGTTTTTGAAATCAAGGATCTTCCTCGAGATATCTTTTTCTTTCTCTACAAACTTTGGATTCCACTGATCATCTGCACTGTTGATAGTGATTGTGTCTAAAGTAATACCAAATGAAAAGGGGTACTAATCATTTTTCGGAAGTTTTAAAAGAAATAAAATTAAATTAAATTAATTCATTTTATTATTTATCTCGGAGTTAGGAGAAAATAAAACAATTTTTAATGAAATTGGAGTAGTGAAGATCCTAATGTATTCAAATTAAAACTATAATTTATTCACGTATCGGAGATAATTTTGATAGGTTGAATAAAATGATTTGAATTATGAGGTTAAAGGAATAAATAGGTTTGTAAATAAGCTATGATAAAATCATTGTAATAATTAATCTTTATTATAATAAGTAATTCGAATTATAAAGGAATCTATATTCATTTAGGATGAAAAAACTAAAAAGATTTTTTTTACATTTTGATTGCTGATGTTATCTTGATATCTGATATGCACATTCTTCACATTGATTTGAATATTGGCGATGATGTTCTCGATTATGTTTTGGAAGTAGGAAGAGATGGAAGAAGTAGATGAGGAAGATTCATTCTCAAATTGCTCTGAGAGAATCAATTGATGGATGATGAGCATATGCAATTTGGTCTCGAGCTCCCTTTCGATGAATTCCTTCTCATTTTCTTCGCTATACAAATTTCTCTTTGATACAACCAAAATAAAGAGATCTTCGATATCTATCTTGACTGATTTGCTCTTTAAGGATGTCCATGGGATAGATATCGATAATTTTCCTAATGTACCTTCTTTTATTGTGATAGGCAGATTCAATTTGGAAAATGCGTCACTTCTTATCACAAGATTCTTCAATGTTGCATCCCCTGATACTAATTTCAAGCTTACATTTTTTTCTTCAAATCCGCTTATATACTATTTTCCATTAAAAATTTCTTTATAATCCATTTTTCCACCATTAAAAAACATATCATTTCATTTACCTTCCCTAGAACTTTACTTAAATATTTGGATGCATAATTTGATAATAAAGAGTTCATATTTTTTTTATATTTTTTCTCTTAAATTGGTTTTTTTTTTTTTGAGAAGAAGATATTATTTTTAAAATATTATTATAACTGAAAAAAAAAAATGAGAAATTTGGAGATCTTTTATTTCTTACCATAATATGTTGAATTACAAACAAAATAATTTATTTTCTCCGTCCAATATAAAACAATATAAAAATTGGAATGGGAATTTGAAACATTAAACCACAAAGGTTTGAAACAAGATAATCAAGATTAATTTTAGTTTTTATTTTGACAAAGTACTCATTATATTCGAATCTTAAGTGGATACTTTCTTATCAGAGAATGTTTAATGAGGAAAATTAAGCCGAAATACTTTATTGACAGAAACAACAATCCACCTTTCTAAAATAAAACATATCAATAATTGAATCCTCTTTGAACATTTATCCCAAAAAAATTGAACAATCTTGAAGCACAATATAATCAATTGATTTATATTTATTGATCAATCACCATTCTTCACTTAACAAAAAAATAACTGAAATTTTTTATATTTTATTTTTTTTAATTTTTGGGCGCTTAAAATCATATTCGCAGAAAGAAAAAAATCAAATAAGATTATAAATTATTCAAGTTTTTAAAAGAAAACAAGATAGATTTATTGTAATATTCTTTTTTTTTATTTTGATTGTGGTTATATTTTTTAATTTGTGGACATTTCACTTTTATGAGTTTGTGGATTTATTTATATAATAATACCACGTCTTTGTCTTTTTCAAATAAAAGGAATTTTCTTAAATTTCATTTGTGACTAGACAAGAATATAAAGAAATATTTAAAGTATTTTGTCAAATTACTTAATTTAGTTGATTTTTTTAACCTTTTTGATAAATTTTTTTAAAAAAGAAAGGATCAAGAAAAGTTTTCAAATTTTCTTAAAGAATGAAAAAGATATCTTTTTTCACATTAATTTTCTTATTTTATTTTTGAAAGAGATTAAAAAAAAAAAAATCAAAAAAAAAAAAATCTTTGAAAAGGAGGGAAAGATAGAAAAATGAAAGATACTATCCAAATATTTATAAGAACAAACAATAAAACGATAGTGATGGAAGTTAATAAGAATAATACTGTCAAAGAATTGAAGGAGGAGATTCATAAAAAGAAAGGAAAGATTAACGACAAAGATAATGAAATGAGATTAACCAGTAGTGGAAAAAATTTAAACGACCTTCATACAATGACAGATAGCAGAATTAATAACAATACAACTATTGAATTACATTATGCATTCAAGGGAGGAACCAAGCCCTTTGTCATTCAAAATAACAAAGAGACAGAGGGAATAAAAATAAAAAAAGAAATTTCAAATTCCAAATTTACTTATTCAACTGAAAATCATGGAGATCAAGATATTAACAACTTCGATGGATCAGATATTAGATTGATGATGTCCTTGGAAGTATTGGGAGAATTGAGCGACAAGATAATGAAGAAAAAAAATCCATGGAAGAAATCATCCCACCACGGAACATCTAAATATTGAAGAAGAGGAAGATAAATTAATCAAAAAGAAGGGAATTAAATTAAAATCAAAAACAAAAAAATTTTGAGGAATGTATAAAATATAAAAGAATCCTTGAATTATGAAACGAAATTTCAATATTCAAAATAAATTCAAAAGTTTAATTAAATCAAAAATCTTCTTCATCACTCTCATATTTCTTTTGTTTGCTTTTCGAAGTTTTTTTTGTTTTTTCTTTGAGATCTTGAGTGTTCCCAACAAAGATGTTTTTGAGATGGATCTCATTGCTATCGTTGGCTCTCTTCTTGGAGGTGGCCAAAGGAGTTTCACCAAATCTGTAACCTGTTTCTTCGTGATCATAATCATCTCTATCCCTAGTTTTTTTGGTGAATACTTCTTCTTCAGAACTGGAATTGTTATAAACATTTTTGGGAATAGAAAAAGGGTTGCGGAAGAGATCATATTTTGTTAATACCTCAACATGATTATCTTCTTCTTCAATGAAACCAAAACCCCCATGATTGTTGAAAGGACTGTCACGTACAGGTTCTTTTTCCACAGAATAGGAACGAAAGTCTCCATTGCTTTTGCTATTACCAAATGGGTTATTGTTATTTTGATTATTTCCAAAAGGATTATCGTTATTTCCAAAGGGATTCTGTTGAGTTTGACTCAAAAAAGTGAACTTGAAACGATCATCATTACTATTGCTGTTGTTATTTTTGTTTTTATTTCCAAAAGGGTCATTGTGATCGAAATTGGAGAAACTATTGTTAGTATTGTTGGTATTAGTTCCTCCAAAAGGATTGTTGGTCCCAAAGAGACTGCCATTGTTGTTGTTCCCTCCACCAAAAAGGTTAGAGTTATTGTTATTGTTACTTTCAAAAGGATTATCACCCAAAAAACGATCATCTCGTTTACTTTTGTTATTTCCGCTGTTACCAAAAGGATTGTCCACATTGAAATTAAAACCTTTATTAGTATTGTCATTATTAAAATGAAAACCATCGTTATTTTGGATGGGGGTTTTATCAGAGTTGGAGCTAGAACTGTTTTGGTTGTCATCTTTTTTGTCCAAACTCAAATTTTCGAGATCGAGATTAAGAAGATCTGTGTCATCAAAAAACTGCTCCAAAACACAAAAATGTTCGTAAGAGAAGAGAGAAAGAGCGAGATTATATGCATTATAAGGCTTCTTTGGTTGGTTGGAGGCAGTCTGCTGGTCGAAATGAATGGTGGAGCCAAAAGATCCTTCTGTGTTAGTATTCTTGTTGTTTTCGTTGGTAGGATTAAAGTGAAAGCCAAAGGAAAAGGGGGATGTATTGTCTTGTTTTGAAGAGGAGGTACTCGAGTTAGAACCAAAAGAAAAGGAATTGTTATTACTACTGTTGTTTTTATTATTTTGGTTTAAGGAATCAAAGATAGAGGGAGTATTATTGTTTTTTGAAGGAATAGTGTTGAAACTAAAGGCGGGAGGGTTTTCTTTGAAAGCAAAGGGGTTAGGGTTGACACTAATTGAGCTACCACCGAATGAGGGGTCGTTAGTGGATTGGGGTACTCCAAAGGAGAAAGGAGAACTGTTGTTGTTGAATCCTACTGGATTGAAAGCGTTTGGGGATGGAGAATAGTCAAAAGAGGAAAGGTTCGGGGTTTTTTTGGGCGTGTGTATGGAGCTTTCCTTCCTGAAGGGATTTATTTGAGTCGAAGTCTGTTCTTTTTTCTTTGGACTTTCTTTGGGAGAGAAAAGATCAGAGGGAGAATCTCTTTTCACGTCAAAAAGGGTTTTAAAGCAAACATGATTCAACAAAACATCCCTATCTTTGTCGTTTTTGTGCAACTGGAGGATTTTGTAAGTAGCATAAAGATTGGTATTGTCAATGGCTGTCAATAATGGAGTGAGAGAAGAAGAATCTATGTTGGACAATTTGAGAGAAGGCTCCTTAATAAGATAGTCCAGCTTTTTGTTTTGGAGAGTCACGTATTTCTTTTGCAGATCTTTTGGAACGAGTTTCCAAGTGTTGCAAAGGAGGGTTTGGATCAAACTTTTCTTGTCTTTTTCACCTATGAAGTTGATGTCTTCTCCTTTGTCCACCAATGTCTTGAAACACTCAAAGCTGAAGAAATAGGAAGAACAGTATTGAAGCAAAGTCTCGTTTTGATCTGTTTTGGGATTGTAGAAGAGGAGATTGAATGAATTGTATTTTTTGAGGAGAAAGATGAGGTGATCTGAAAAATTGTCAAGTGATTTCTCGTAGTTTTTGATGATCGTTTTGAAATTGCAATCGTTGAACATTTTGATGAATGATTCGATTGGATTTGCACTGCAATCCTTCTTTTCTTCAATATTGATGGTATCTTTATCTTTGGATTCGGTATCTTTTGGGGATTTCTCTGATTTGGGAAGATCTGGAATCAAGGAATCAAAGTAGAAAAGATATTCCGAGTTTTTGCTTACATAGTTGAAGGATAGAGATAGATGATAGAGAATGACTGATGGATCAGCTCCCATCTCGATCAAAGACTCCCAAACTGGCATGAAGAATGATGTTTTTTTGTGGTTGGAGATGATATGGGAGAAAAAGGTGGAAGCAGAATCATTGTTGAGGAGATAATCAATGAAACCAGCATCATTGATGTATTTCCCTCTTTTTAATACATAAATGAAAGATTCATTGGATTCTGGCACAAAGGATAGCCCTCCCAACAAATGATAAATGACACAAGATTTGTCAAAAGGACCCAAATTGTAGCTTTGATCCAACTCAAGGAGCTCTTTTACCAATTCACTGTCAAAACTTTGAGCAACTTTATTGATACAATCAATTCCCGAGGAGTTTTTGTAATTGAGATTATTGGAAATGAGAGGTTTGTCAATCTTTAGAAATGTTTTGATCAGTTGTGCGGAACCCGTGTTCAAATGGAGAATCTTTTTGAGATAGTTTTCGTTTTTGTCGAGAATGGCACCTTTATCAAAAAAGTTTTCAATAATGTTGGAAGCATTCGGACAGTTATCAGGAATAGCGGAGAATAAGACAGAAAAAAGTTGCGATTTTTCAGTGTTGTTCAATTTGTACTGGGAATTAGAAAGAGCAAGAAGTACACTTGAAAAGTTTGTGTGATCTTCGTTTATCTTTATGTGATCCAAAAACAATAAGAGATCGAACTTTTCATCAAATTGGAAAGAAATATCAACAAAAGAAAAATTGCTAAAGAAAGAATAAAGGGTAGGACTCATAGTCAGTTTGCATCCATTATCGTTCAAAAAAGTGATTGCATCTTTTACACTTTGGGAGGAAAGATTAAAATGGCTGGGATCATGAAAGGAGGTGCTTAACAACTTGTTATGAGTGAATACTTGAAAGGGGTCAGAAGTTTTAGTGGCGCCATCTTCATCAATGAAGACCAAAGGCTTTGTGACAATATTGGGGTCTGCTTTTAAAAGGGCTGAAAAAATGGATCTCCAAATATCTGGAAAATATTCAAAGACTGCATTTTTGTCGGCAGGAGAACACAAACACAAAGCAACAAGAGGGTTAATTCCTGCATATACAAGATCTTTGTGGTTTGCAAGTAAATATTCGACAAGTGGTAAGTTTCCGTAGATGATGGCAGCTGTCAAAATAGTGAATCTGTTGTTGAAGAAAATTTGGATGAATTTTGATCCAGCAAAGTAGGATCCGAAAAAACTGACTTTTTGTGATTGTGGAAAGAGATGTTGGAAAGAGTTGAAGATGTTATATCTGTTACTGATGTCGAGAAAAAACGAGCAATATTTTTTTTCTGAGATTAGTTTGATGTAATCGAGGAATCTTTGATGAGAAGATAAATAATGCAAGACTTGCCCCCAATTATTAATGAATTTTGAATTTGATCTCAAATACTCTTCAAATTCAAATACATTTTGTGTTTTGTGCTCCAGAGGTACGACAAAAGTAAATCCTTTCAATTTATTATTAGCACCAAAAGTTTCAAACACAACAATATCTGAAGGAACATCGTTCTCAATGGTGGAATTAGAATTGAGAAAAGTAAATGATGAACTTAAATATTCACAATGCATGGTTTTCAAATTTTGAAGGTTTTTAGGATTGAGATGGGATTTTGTAATCTTTGTTTCTGGAGCAATAAGATGTTGCAAGTTTGGAAACAACCAAAAAACCTTTTTTATACAATTTACGTCCACCATAGAACCTGTCAAGTTCAAAACTTTGAGTGGATCATTTTTGTTCCTGGAAACAAATGAGTCTGAGCGAACTGAAAATGAATTAGAAGAAAATTTATTCTAAAATTATTTTTTAGCCAATTAAAAAGGAAGAACAGTTGATAAAAAAATAAATACATCTGTTCCTGTTTTGTTTAATATTGCCAATTTTTCTAGATTTGGGAAGAGCATTTTAATATTATGAAGAAGGGTGTAGATGTGTACAGGATCAGTTGCATTAAAGTCCAAAGTCAGGTTTTTCAGTTGATCTTGTTTGTAGATTGCGATCAAATAGAGATATCTCCAAAAGTTTGGACCATTATTAGAGATCACTATGTTCAGAAGTTCCCATTTGCAGTCCAGTACTTTTTTTCTCATTACGCGATTAACCCTCATCAGTGTGAAGATATCTTTGAATTCAAGAAATGATAAAACGAAGCTCATTACATTTGGAACCATCTTTTCCATTGATTGTAATGGTATATCTTTTATATTTTGATAATTATTAAAAGGTGAAAATTTTATTGGAAATTTTAATAATTTTATATATGTCATATCTTTTACCTTTATCCACTTTGAATGATGATATCCTTGGATAATCTTTGAATATTTTTAAATCTTTTTGTTTTAGGTTTCTTAAATAAAAAGCTATTTGTTGTATTATCGTATCCAATACTTGTGTATCTTCAACCTTCATATTTTCCTCCAAATATTCTGTTATTCTGGATAAAGAATCTAAATTTCCTTGGAAACTGATTTTCAAATGATTCAATACATTTTTATAATCTATATCGTTGTTTATTATTGGTTTTGATTCATTATTCTTCAAATTATGAATTGTTGCCCATAATTTTATAATAATGAATCTCAAATCAATTGGAATGAAAGAATGCTTCAGAGGAAAACTTTTAAAATCATAATTCATTTTTTTTTTTTTTTTTATTTTAATTTTCTCACATTTGAATCTTCATCTCCCAAGTAAAGCCTTCTAATCTTTCTCCAAAATTTCACCAATTTACATTTATCATTTTGATATCAAAATTATTTCTTAATTATTTATTTCTCTGAAACATTATTTATTAAAATTCAAATCCTTTCTTCAAAGAAAAAAGATCCTTTCTAAAAATTCTCCCAGATCAAACTGAAAGAAACTCGATTTAATTTGTTGAAGCTTGAAGATTATCAACAAAGACCATTTGTTGAATTTGATACAAAAAAGAAGAAAATCAAAAAAATATGATTTAAAAACTAACACTTCTTTGTGTGCAAGGAAAAATAAAAAAAAAGTTTAAATTTTAGAAATTAAAGAAAAACTTTTTCTTTTTTAATTTTTGGCTTACTAAAAGATTTAACCAAAATTTAAATATTTTTTTTTTTATAATAATTTTAAAAATTGTTTTATACCAAATTAGAACTCAAAAGATATAACTTCTTTCTTGAATCAAAGATGATTCATTCCATGTACTTTAAAAACCAATCTAGAAAGTTTTTATTTGATTTAACTCTAAATTTAATCGAAAAACATTCCATCTTATCTTCTTTTATTAAAAAAACTTGAAATGTTTCAAAAAATAAATAAAAATAAAAAAAAATTGATTCAAGCTATCTTCGCTTGTTTTTCGAAAAATTTTTTTCAAAAATATCAATTGATTTGATTTGATGGAATATGTAGATTATGATCAGAATGATTCATCTGAGGAATTAGCCCAAATTGAATATGAAAATAGAAATTATACAGGACCTTTAGAATATTTTACACCTCCCTATATTATGAAACGTAAATCCATAGACATTCATTCAAGAAAAAGAAAAATGGGTGAAAAAAATAATAAGAAGGTAAATTGATTTATATTGATTAATATTGAAGATTAAAAAAAAAATTTTTTATAAAATTTATAGCCCTTTTTTTCTCTTTAAAAAATATAAACTTTTATTTTCTTTTTAAGTACAAACAATTTCCCGGGAAATTCTGTTACTATTGTGGAACTACCATGACCACAGAGTGGAGAAGAGGTCCTGATAGCACAAATTCGTAAGAAATCCTTATAAAAATATTCCTAAAAATAAAATTTAAAATATTTATTTAAAGCCTTTGTAATGCTTGTGGCTTGAAGTATTCACAGAATAAGAAAAGAGAGAAATTAATTCTACCAAAGCCTCCAAGGAGAATTCCAATCAGTTTTCTTATAAATTGACAAGTGTTTTTGATTTCAAACTCAATCAAACTTCATTCTTTTTAATCACTTGTAGAAATAATTAAAATTTTAATTTATAATTTTATAATTGATTTTCATTTCAGTGTATTAAAAAAAAAAAAAAAATTTGAAATATAAATTTTTTTATAAAAAAGGCTATTCACAAATAAAACATGTTTCTTTTTAAAAACCTTAAAAATTTTTTCATCTCAAACTTTTATCACATCCAATATAAATGCCGAAATTTTAATTTAAAAATTTTTTTTTTTGTTGGAGGAACTTTATTTCTCAATAATTTAGTAATGAGATAGAGTAATATTAAGGTGATATTTGTTTATAATTTGTTTGAAACAAATATTCAAATGAAATGTGAAATAAAATAAAAATTAAAATTTTCACAAAATAAAAAACTTGTTAACAATTTGTCAAGATATCTAATTGATCAATTAAATCTGTTTTTGATTACAATAAGTAGGTGGGTAAGATCTTGATTTTCAAAGAAATTTCTTGAATAAAAAAAAAATTATAAAAAAAATATTAAGAAATGATCGACGATGAAGAATATTTGTACGAAGAAAATAGTAGTGAAGAGGAGAAAAGTGTAAATAAACAAATACATTTGTTAAATCATTTTATTCCACCTGATCTAATGAGAAGAAATATTGACATTTGCCCAAGAAAGAAAAGAGGAGCCAATCAGACTCAAAAAAAGGTATCATATGTTGATGAATTGAAAATATTATCAAAATATAAAATATTTCCAAAAATATCTTTTTTTTATCGACTATATATTAAATATATCTCTTCTTTTTATCATTAATTCCACTTTCTAATCTCAATTTTGAATAGTGCAAAATTTAATAATTTTTAATTTTTAAGCTTTATAAACAAACACATGGAAAATTCTGTTATTACTGTGGTACTACAACCACAACGGAGTGGAGAAGGGGACCTGATAAAAAGAACTCGTATGTTGTGTTTTAAAAAAAATAAATATATATTTATATTCTCCTCTGTTTTTCAATTAAATATGATTTTATTTTGTTCAAATCAAAGATTATGCAATGCTTGTGGTCTCAAATTTACACAAAATAGAAAAAAAGAATCACTGATAATTCCAAAGGAACCCAGAAGAATACCAATCACTGATCTATTAAATTGAAAGATGAAGAAAAATGTTTTTTGAAAATATCACCCACAAAATAATAAAGAAGAAAAATAATATTTTTTTAAAAAATATTTTCTTTAATTGTTTGTTATCTTGATACATTGTTGACTCATTCCAATGTTTTTTAAAAAAATGAGGAAATTATCTTGGTATACTTTAAAAAATGATCAGATTTTTAAAAATTCAAATCTAAAATGAATTTTTGTCCACCATGACAAGTTTCCTAAAAATTATCTTAGATACTTTGGATTCTCTTAAAATTAATATTTTTCTCATATTTAAAATAAAGAAAAAAAAAAATTTTGGTTAAAATGATCAAAACAAAAGAGATACATAAAACTTTTTTCTCCAATCTATCAGAAGTAAATCTTTTAATAATCAAAAATTATTGAGCAAAAATTAAGCATAATTTTTCACCAAAAAAAAATATGAAAATTATTGCAACAAAAATACAATCATAAAAAGAAAATCTTTCATAAATTTCTATCCAACTATATTAAATTTTCATTACTTATTTTTTTATATAAAGTAATTTAATATCACTATTTTTTTTGAAGAACTATACCAATCAAAATGAAACGTATCCATCATGATATATAAAATAATTGAACCTTTTTTGCATTCAATTTCCCTTTTTAAAGTTATATGTACAAGTGGAGATAATAAAATTAATAAAGATTCTGAAGCATTTCTTTGAAAAAATAATAAATTAAAAAATGATTAATTTATTTTTAATCTCGTATTTGAATTAGAGAAATAAAATATAGGAGATGAAAAGATCCTAAAAAATCAACCCTTATTTAAGAAATTATCATAAAAATAATTAACTAAACAAACACAGAAGAAAACTCTAAAAAGATAATGTGTTTGTATAATCAGATAAAAAAAAATCAAATCAAAATAAAGGGCCGAAGTTGATTCAAACAAAATTCAAATTTTTTTTTTTTGCTTTTTTTTTTTTTTTTTTGAAAGGATCTCAAATTCTATATTTCATTCTCACAGATAAAAAAAAAAAAAAAAAAAAAATCAAAATATTTAAAAATAAAATAATTTAAATATGTCATTTTGAAAACTAAATAAATAAATAAAAATGATTTGAAATATAAATAAAAAATAAAAATAAAATATTTAAAAATAAATAAATAAAAGTAATTACCATTAAAATAAAAATTATGAAAATCAAAAAATAAAATAAATTAAATTAAAATTAAAATAAAATGTTAATTAAATAATTTAAAAAAATTTAATTTATTTTACCTTTTTGAATAACAGAAAATTTAAGAGAAGCACAAACTTGGATGACTTTAGAAGATACAAAAGCGAAAGTTGAGTGATTTTTGTTGTTTTCTATTCCTAATTGCCAATAAGCATTCCATCCTTATAAATATATTAATGAAAATAAATAAGAAAATAAAAAAAAAAATTACAATAAAAAATAAAATAAAAAAATTATCAAAATAAGAATAAAATTACAATAAAAAATAAAAAAAAAATAAAAAAAATAAAAAAATAAAAATGTATTCAAAAAAGTAATGAAATTACAATTAAAAATAAAAATAAATAATAAATAATGGAAAATAAAAAATAAAAAAAATAAGTGAATAAAAAAAAAATTATAATAAATTATAAAAAAAAAATAATTGAAAAAAAATAAAAAATTATTATCAAAATAAAAAACAACTTTACCACAACCATACAAATCACCATTAGCTAACATGGTTTTTTATTTTTGTAAAATTTTTAAAATTATTTTTAAATTTTACTTTCCAAATAAAAAGAATGATTCATTCCAAGCACAATCGACTTTATATTCTGATTATTCATTATTTTGGTGGGCTTTTCAACATTGTTTCCAATAATTCCTGTTCCACATTGCCCAAAGCCATTATTACCAAATGAATAAACATCTCCATTTTCTTTTAAAATGAAAATTGAAAAAAAAAAAAAATAACAAATAAAATAAGATAAAAATTAAAATTTTTAAAAAAAAAACTTTGAAAAATATTTAATGTTATTTATGTACTTATACTAAATACTCATTATCTTTCTGGTTATTTTTGTTTCATCCAACATTGTCTCAAAATTCTTTAATTTGATTTACCTTTCACAAAAATGTTGTGATGGGAATAACATGAAGTAGAATTTTGTCTCATTGATTTCCTTTTTAAAAAAAAAATATGATTTTTTTGAAATTATTAAATACTGATTTTTATATTCTTTGATTTTATTTATTATTTGAAAATCATTTGAATATATAAAGTTAAATATATTTGATAAGACTATTATTAAATTGATAATGGGTTATTGAGAAATACAAATCAAAAACTTGTTTGAAAATATTTGAAGATATTATTAAAAAAAGTTCATTTTACTCTATCCAATTTTTTTTTATTTTTCACATTTTAAACATTATGAATGAAAAAAAAAATGAAGGCATTGATAGATGTTTTTTCAAAGGAAGGAAAACAATTGTTGGAAGAATCAGAAAAATCGAATTATGCAAAGCAATATTTCAAAATAAAGAATCATTTCAGAAAACAAATAAATCCGACTTACTGTGGTAAGTTGAAATGAAAGAAGGATATCAATTTATCAATAACAAGGCTCAAGAAATTGAATTAAAAAAATTTTATATAAAATTAATAAACAGCATTGGCTTCTTGTGCTGTTGTGATGCAAACATTGATAGAAAATTCGAAATACGAAGAGGATATGATGTTCAATAAATTATCAAAAACTCAATTGAAGACTCTCAATAAAGATATCGCTTCCAAATATGGACTAACACTCGAACAGACCAAAGTGATATTGGAATCCAATGGTGCCCATGTAGATCTCCATTTCGCATCAGAGAGCAATCATCAAGATTTCTTGAAAGCAACGATGGAATTGATGATGGACACTAAAAGTTTCATCCTTGTCAATTTTAAGACGTTGGAAGTGGGATATAATTGGGATGTGGGGCATTTCAGCCCCATATGTGCATACAATCCCACCCATGATCGATTTCTCTTGTTGGATGTATGGCCTCAAGAGAAGAGATGGTGGATCCCCTCTGTATCTTTGTTCAATTCCATGAATACCCTTGATTTCGATTCCAAAAAATCGAGAGGATGGTTATATGTAAGTTTGAAAGACAATTAAAAGTAATATGTGATGTATAAAAGATTGAATCAATCTCTTGATATATATATACAGAAAGATTGAAAATCCATTTGAATCAAAAGGTCATCAATCAAAACTTCAAATTTTTTTATTCTTTTTTGCGCCATTATTTCAAAACGATATAAATATTTTTTTATAATACCGTTGAGAAAAAATTTAAAATAAAAAAAATGGAGAATGAATGGCAAGAAAAACAATTAGAATTAGAACAAACCATTGAAAAATTAGCCAAAAAATTAAATGAAGAAGTAACATTGAGAAGAAATCTCGAAGATAAAATGCAAGATATTAAAGGAAACATAAGAGTATTTTGCAGGATAAGACCTGGCTCTGAGAATTCAGAATCAAGTGTTGTCAGTACTGATAATTTCGTTTCAATGTTGGCAGAAGATAAACAACAAATGTTTGAATTTGATAAAGTTCTTGATCAATCATCCACTCAAGGTATATCCATCCAATTCAATCCAAATTTATGATTAAAAAATAAAAATGATGATCATATCTCATTCTATAAACTTGGAATCTAGATTCATTTTAAAATTAATAACGATAAATTTAAATTTCAAAAAATAACTGAATCTCTCCATATTATAAATTATAATCAACAAAATGGCTTTATCTCGATTAATTATCTTTTATTTCAATAGAACAAGTATTTGGAGAAACTGAAGCTCTCATTCATTCAGTGATCGATGGATATAATGTATCTTTGTTTGCATATGGCCAAACAGGATCAGGTAAACTCTATTCACAAAAGATATCTGATTTTAAATTTTAAAATTTCATTCAAATTCACAAAGGAAAATCATACACAATGATTGGTACAGAGAAAGATAGAGGATTGATCTATAGGAGCTTACAAAAACTTTTCGAATGTGCCAAGGAAAAGAGATATACTCATAAATGCACGATATTGGCCTCGATATTGGAGATCTACAACGAGAATCTGATCGATCTTCTGTGCGAAGATAATGAGAAGAATAAGAACCTCAAGATAAGAACAGATGAAAATGGAGTGAATTATGTGGCGGATATCTGTGAGTATGAGGTGAATGAAGTGAAGGATATCTTGGCATTGATGAAGATTGCTGATAAAAAAAGATCAGTGAGTGCCACCAACTGCAATGAACAATCATCCAGATCCCATTGTGTGATGACAGTAACAGTAAAGATGATGGACAAATATAGCAAGAAAGTCACCAAATCCTGCCTCAATATGGTTGATCTTGCAGGATCTGAGAGATTGGAGAAATCAGGAGCCAAGGGAGATAGATTAAAGGAAGCTACCTTCATCAATAAAAGTCTATCATGTCTTGGGAATGTGATATCTTCCTTATTAACAAAGGGAAGCAATAATAAAAATTCGCATGTGCCCTATCGTGATTCCAAATTGACGTATCTGTTGCAACATTCATTGAGCGGCAATAATAAGACGTTGATGATATTGCAAGTCAATCCAGACTCGGAGCATATGCAGGAATCTTTGTGTTCTTTGAGATTCGCATCTCGTGTCAAGAATGTGCATTTGGGTGTGGCCAAGAAGAATGTGGTCAATGATAGATCGATGAATGATCAGAGGGTGCAGGATACCAATGAGAAGCTCACCATCAAGGAGAGGGAATGTTCTTTGTTGACATCCAAGCTTCAATCTGCCAATCTCAAAATTCTATCTTTGGAGAATTGCATCAAAAAGGAGAAACAGAAAGTGGATGGTGTAAAAAAAAATCTTAATTTTGAAAGTTATTATTATGATCTTCTTTCCACATCTTCTTGCCATATCTATTGATTATATTTCATGAATATTTTTATATCCTTTTATAATTGAAATTTATACAATTTCCACTATTATATATTTATCCAATATTCATTTATTTTGAATCTATATCTTATCATATCTATCCTTCATCTGTATCTGCTAGATTTTTAAATATATAAAACTTTTAAATTTTTTTAACCATTTTATGAACAGTATAAAAACCAAAGAACAAGCAACGACATGGTTCAACTAGAAAAAGAGAATGAAGAGTTGAAAAAGAAAATTGCCAAACTAGAAAAAGAAAATGAAAAAGAAAAGCCTAACAAAAAAAATCAGCTGAAAAGAACCAACTCCTACCATTTCACCAGAACCAACACCAACAGCAACAAAAGCAACATCTCCACAACTGTCAAAAAAGAGTCCAGAGAATCCATCGTCCCATCTACTCCTTCTATCAACTTGATCAACAGAAGAGAATCGGTCATGGTTGTGAGTGGAAACACAAACACAAAAAGTTTTGGTACTGTGATAAAAACTAATAAAGGTAAATTTGAAATTTTTTTTTTTCATTTTCAATAGAAATATGAATTTATTTATCAGAAATAAATTAAAAAAAATTATATTATTTAATTCAAAAATTTATTTGTTTCTTTATAAAACAATCTTGATAAAATATTTTATTTCATTGTTTAAAATGTTAATGATTTTTTTTTTAAAGAAAAAGATGTGGTTCCAAAGCCTTCCTTCAGCTCGTTCTTCAACAACACGACTTCATTGAACAGCACGAACAACACCTTCAACAACACGAACATCTTCAGCAACACCAACGTCACCACCAACAACCCAAGGGCCTCCATCTCCCACACCATGAACACCAACACCTCCTCCATCAACAACATTTTGTCAGATTCACCTACAAAGTTGAACGAGACAATTCAATCTAAAAACTACTTGAATTCTTTCAGAACTCTGTTGAATCCCAAGTCCGTGCACGAGCCTCTCGCCCCTGGCTCCACTACCAAATTCATGCCCAAAACTGCAAAGTCCCGCTTGAGAAACAAAGTCAGAACCACCATCTCCAACAACCACAACAACCTTAACAACCTTAATTTTAACAATCTCAACAACAAAGAAAACGAGAAAGTCAATGTTCCTAAAAGTCCTCCCACCACCCTCAAAAAAGTCAGCTTCACGAGCAAAGATTTTTCTCGTCCCAACACCCGTACCACCCTTCATGAACCTTCCTCTATCTTGAAACCTTCCTTGACCAACAACAACACCATCATCAACAACAGAAAGAGACAATCTGTTTACATTTCCAGATCTTCTTCGAATGACAACAAGAATGAATCCACTTTCGATTTCCCTGAGCCTTCTGATACTACCATCACTTCCAACCCTAGGTACTCTGTTTGTGAGTTTCCTAGCTTCAAAGACAACTTCCTTTCTTCTGTTCCCATGCGCATCCACACTCCCAACAAAGACAAGAAGAAAACTCGTTTTATATGAGTGTTTTTGTGTTAAATAATATTATTTGTTTAAATAAAAGTTCAATTATTTTTATTAACAAACAAAAATTCTTTTTTTTATTTTCAAAAAGATTATTTATTTTTTTTCATTTAGTTATCATGTTTTTCACAATAAACTTCTCCATTATTAAAACCAAAACCCCTTGGAGGAAGTTCGTTTTTACAAACGAAACAAGTAAAACAAGCAGAGTGAAATTTGGAATCTTTAACTTGCAAAAACTCGTCACCAGGAAGAATTGGTTCAGAGCATCTCATACATTGATCCAAATACTTTTTGTTGTAACATGGCTGGCAAAATACATTACCATCTTTGTTGTAGAAGAAGGTGGGTCTGGTGTTGCAGCTCACACAAATGAAACATTCTGCATGGAAGTTCTGGTCTCCAACTGCGACATATTGTCCTGTTATTGGTTTTCTAAGAAGAAAATTAAAAATTAAAAATTAAATAAAAATAAAAATAATGATTAAAATTTTAATTTAATACCTGCAACTGTCGCATTTTTGAGTGTTTTTCTCACAATATTCTTGTAATGCGTTGATAATGAACAACATTGCATCAGAAATGTCAACCTAAAAAAAAAAAAATATTTAAAATTTTAGTTTAGTTTATTTATTAACAAAATATATTTTAAATATATTTTTATTTATATTTCATTTTTATTTTTTATATTTATTTGAATTTTTCTTTATTTTTTTACTTTAATATTTGAAGTCTCCTCAGTTTCTTTACATCCGTTGTTATGATAAAGAGAGATGAGTTTGTGAGTTGTGTTCATGATGAGGGTCAATCTCACTATTATTTTTTTACGGAAAAGATCGTCGATAACAAAGTACAGCGCCTGGTTCACCACCTTTGAGAACTTTTCTATCAATTCCAGAAACTTTTGTGCATCAAATCTAGATTTTAAAAAAAAAAAATTAAAAAAAATTCAAAAAATAAAATTGATAAAAAAATATTAAGAAAAAGAATTTGAATAAATTAAATCAGGAATTTTATTAGAATTTAAGAAAATAGTTTTACATTATAGAAAAAAAAATTTAGAAAATAAAAAATAAATAAAACTAAAAAAAAATTAAAATAAAATAAAATTAATTGAAAAAAAATTAATTAAAAAAATGAAAATAATTGAAATATAAAAATAATAATAAAAAAATTTAAATCATTTTTTAAAAAAAATACCCTCTTCCAGTCAACAAAGAAAAGTTCATGTGAAGTTTGACAGCATCATTGGCGGCATTATTTATTTTGTCAGAGTCCTCACTGCTTAAATCCTTTTTGTTACTTGTGGGAATGTAATTGTTCAAATTGTTCAACAAGTCGAGTTGTTCGTTCAATTTGTCTTCGAAGGATTGGAATGACATATTTTGGAAACCGGTTCTAATAATTAAAAAAATAAAATAAAATTAAAAATTAAAAATAAAAATAAATAAGAAATAAAAATTAAAAATCAAGAATTAAAAATTAAAAATCAAGAATTAAAAATTAAAAAAATAAAAATAAAAAGTTGAATTAAAAAAATTAAAAAATTAAATTAAAAATTAAAAAAATTAAAAAATTAAATATTTACCCTGGTGGGACGTTTTGGGGTTTGTTGAGAGGAGTCTTGGTGTTTTTGTAGTCTGTGAGAAAGTCTTTGGAACGTTTCATTTCTGAATTTTCTTCTCCCTAAAAAAATAAAAATAAATTATTTTTGCATAAATTTAAATAAAAAAATTAAAAAAATTAAATTAAACAAAAAATAAAAAAAAATAAATTATAATTAAAAAATGATATTAAAATTAAAAATATTAATAAAATAAATTAAAGTTTAAAAAATGATATTAAAATTAAAAATAAAATATAAAATAAAAAAAATTTTATTTAAAAAAAATTAAATTATAATATTTTTTAAATAATTAAATTATATTAAATTTTTTGTTTACTTCATCTCCACTGCTTGTTTTGACCAACAGTTGCAATTTGGTGAAGACAGTGAAGATGGCCTTCATTGTCTCGCAGAAAGATTGTTGGAGTTTGCCGTGCACTGGTTCGTTCTTTCCTATCACGAACAAGCAGATTGTACGATCGATAACGCGCATGCAAGCTATTTAAAAAAAGTGAAATTAAAATTTAAAAAAAATTAAATTAAAAAAATTAAAAATTAAATTAAAATTAAATCAAAAAATTAAATCAAAAAAATTAAATTAAAAAAAAATTTAATTTTTTAATTTAATTTTAAAAAAAAATTAAATCAAAAAAATTAATAATTTATTTTAGTACCTTTGATCAAGAGTGCCAACATTTTCTTTGCTTGAACATCTTCTCCGTCATTGACAGACAAAGCCATTATTCCTGACCAAGTTAATTTCCTTTAAAAAAATTATTTAAAAAAAATTATTTACTGATTTTCATCATCTTTCATTAATATTTTTGATGATTTTTTGGTTTGATTTTTATTTTTTTATTTTTTTATTTTTTTATTTTTTTATTTTTTTATTTTTTTATTTTTTTATTTTTTTATT
>JAMYWO010000154.1:85419-103267 GCA_024220525.1 Cochliopodium minus
TTCTTTAATCAAATTTTTATTTAAATTTTGAACTGATAATTAAAACACTGTCTATATCTCGCATATTTATATGGGAAATATATTCATTCAAACACATTATTTGACTAGAATTTACTTTAACAGAAGTAGTTTTGAATTCAACAAAGTAAGTAACAATAACATAGTTATCATGGAACATTTTCTTCGTGACAGAATTAGACTCAGGAGAAATTTTAAACAAATTATTAGAAATTGAGATTGACTCTTTTTAGAGATGTTTTTTTTATGTTGATTTCGGATCTATTACATTTGATTTTTCTAAATGTGACAATCTTAAGACAATCTTATTTTTTTTTTAAAAAAAACAATTTAATCCCTTTTTTAAAAACTATTGGTATTTTGGGTGGATTTATTAGTGGTTGCCATTTATTTTCCACTTCAATCTTTATTTTTTTTTTTGAAAATAAAAATATATAAAAAAAAATAGGGACTAAGAGCCCTCTATGGTCAAACTGGATAATTGGATTGTAGGGTAGTGGTGGCCCGGATTGTAATACTAAATGGGGAACAGAGGTTAAAAACCATCAGACTAATTTATTAGACAGGACACCCCATATACTACCACTTGTATGGTTAGTCTCACTTAAGTGGGCAAGACACTTCAAATATCGGGAAAGAACATAAAGTTCTGGGCAGACGCGTTTAACACTGGGATAATGACGCGACTGTTGAGAGCAAGTGTCGGTGGAAATAATCGAAAGGTTAGTTCTGCTTAAGGTTTCACGGGAATAGTGATATGTTTGTAATTCAAAACCTCACGTTGTTGGGTATCCTAAGTGTTGAAGATTATCAATATATCAAGATTGGATTCGACCAATCAAGGGTCAGGAGGCAAGCCTCCTGGCCCTTTATGTCGTTGCTTACTGAATAAATCAAAAAATGGAGTTCTATCACAGTTGAATCACAATATTTCTTTATCTAGAATGAGATCTTCTTCTTGGAAGTTTCTTTTTCATCCTATTTCTTTCACAAAATTTGATTTAAGTAAATCTCTTTATAAACAAAACACGACTTCATGAATCAGATTGTTTCTTCTTGCATGCATTTTAAAAAGAGATCAAATTTCAACTTTCCAAGGAAAGATTTTGTGGTTATGATTTTATAAGTAAGAGAATGTTCTCCACAAATCTTCTCAGAAATCACTCAATTACAGTCAGATACTCCAAAAAGAAAAACTCTCCTTTGAATTGTTATGACATTGATCAATGGAAGAACTAAAATCAGTTATCCGTTCGAAGTAGAACTTAAGACAATAAAACTCAAATTATTGTTTGAAGAGAGAAGAATAGCAGAAAATTTTGATCAAATCTTTATAAAAATCAAATCAAGTGGATAGAAGAGGGAATGGAGTTGGAAAAACTTTTTAGACTTAACTTGTTTTGTTTACCTAATATAAAAAATATTTTTAGGAAAACTCTCCACATTTATTTTCGATCCAAAGACAAAAAAATAGTTTATGTAATGAAAGTTTGATACAATACATCTGCTTCAAAAATGAAAGATCACAAAAAAATGGGAAATTGATGCTGGCAAAGAAAAGGAACTCACGAATTAAACATTCCTTTTTCTTAAAAAACTTTACAAGCAAAATTAATGGAGTAACTCTCTCATTTCTTCTGAATTGGGCCATTTGGATTACAAGAAATTTTATTGTCCACACCAATGATTTAGAAAGAAAAAAACATCCTGAAAAATGCACATCTTTACTAAATCAAAAATATAAAGATGATTGAATTGAATCATTGCAAATTCTCAGTTCTCAAAAGATTCAGATTTGATAGTAAATACTTGACCACTTCATGTTCTTTATAGTCTAATGGTGACCCATTAACTATAACGGAGAATTAATCCTTTGGATATAATTTCCAAATTGTATTTTTATTTTAACTTATTCAAATTTTTTTACTTTAATGTTTGACCAAACAAACCAATGACAACAATCCCTTTTTTACCTATTTTTGTTTCAAAAAAAATGATAGATTCTTAATAAAATAGGGAGACTTTCTTTTTGATTGTCTTCTTTTAAAAAAATATTTAAAAAAAAAATGAGTTCAAAATCAAAAAAGAAGCAAGGAGCTGAGGATAAAAGACATATAGAATTGATTTTGGGATGATTTTACTGCGAAAGAATTGAAACAGAAATTAATTGAAAAATGCTGTATAAAGTCTTAATAAAATAATAGAAGATTTTTCTCATGTTCTAGTACAGAAAGATAAACTAGGAGTTAAATATTTGGAGAGTGATTAAGATCTAAAAAAATTTGATAATCTTGAAAAAATATGTACTTTTCCCTACCACCGGTTTTTTAAAGGTAGTTCAATTTTATTTTATTTTTAACATAGTGAATGAAAAAAAAAAATGAAGGCATTGATAGATGTTTTTTCAAAGGAAGGAAAACAATTGTTGGAAGAATCAGAAAAATCGAANTAAAAAATAAAAAATAAAAAATAAAAAATAAAAAATAAAAAATAAAAAATAAAAAATAAAAATAAAAATAAAAATAATGTATAGAATATTCATTAATTAAAAAATTATTTAATAGTTTTAAAAAATTTAATGTAAAAAGTAAAAATTTGTGAACTTTTAATTATTAAAAATGTGAATTTAGTTTTTAAATATTTTAAATAAAATAAAAAGTTTTAAATTAAATTAATTTTTTTTTTTTTTATTACTTCTTTGATTGTTTGTAAGATCTCTTGTCCTTCACATTCCAAAGAGTTAAAGCACTTTATCGATTGGATGAAAGTGGTGGCACGAGGGCTACGGAACCTCTTGTTAGGCAACTCCTCGTCCAAATGGAACTGTCCCTTGAATCCGTCTTGTATATTGGTAGTGGCATCTATCAAACCAGTGATGGGCTATTAAAGATAAAATTAAAAATAAAAATAAATGAAAAAATAAATAAAAATAAAATAAAAAAAAATAAAATCAATAAATATTTTAAAAAAAATAAATTTTAAAAAGTTTTACTTTGGACAACAGCCCTCCGACTCCCTTTCCTATTCCCTTAAAAAGCCCCTTTGCTCCTTCTTCTTTGGTTCCTTGTATAGGGTCTTTATATAAAAAAAAAATTTTAATTAAAAAAAAATATTAAAAAAAAAATTAAAAAAATGTTTTTGAAAATCAAAATTATTTTTTATTTTTTTTATTTTACTCTTTATTACTCCCATGATACCACCCAAAATTCCTTTCCCTATACTTTTTCCAGCCTTTAGAAATCCAGTCCCGATGTTCTTGGTCTTTTCTTGCTGCTGCATCTGCCTGTTGGCCTTGTAATTTTTGTCGAAAGAAATTAAAGCAGTCAAATTTCCCAAAGTGGTTGTGATTCCTTTTAAAAATAAAAAAAATGAATGAAAAATAAAAATAATGAAAAAATTAAAAAATAAACCAAATAAAACCAAAAAAATAAAAAATATAAAAATAAAAAATAAAAAATGAATGAAAAATAAAAATAACAAAAAAAAAATAAAATAAAATAAAATAAAAATAAAAAAATAAAAAAAATAAAAATATGAAAAAATTAATAACAAAAATTAAAAAATAAACTAAAAAAAAAAATCATTCAATAAAAAAAAAAAAAAAGGTAAAAAAAAAATTGATTATTTAAAAAAAAATTCATTAAAAATAAAAATAATTTTTTTTTTACCAGATGTAGAATTTAAAACTCCTCCACTAAATTTTTTTAAATGAAAAATGAAAATAAATTTTTTTAAAAAAATAATTTACGAGAAATTTTGGATGAGACTTTTGGTTCCTTTGACAACCCCCATTGGCCCACTGGTGAAAGGAGTTACGACAAAATCTTTGACACCATTTCCAAAATTGTTCAAGCTCGACATTGTAACTCCCAAAAACTTTTTTTAAATGATAAAAAAATAAGATGAATAAAATATTTAAATACTAAAAAAATAAAAGAAAAATATTTAAAAAAATAAATTAAAAGTTTTTAAATGACAAAGATAAATAAAAAAAAAAAATTTAAAAAATAAACTAAAAAATCAAAATAAAATATTTAATTTACAAAATATTAAAATTAAAATTTTCAAAAAATTAAAATTAAATTTAATTTACAAAAATAAAATAAAAAAATAATTCAAATTTTTTTTTTTTTTACAGGTAAAGAACCAACTAGAACCATAAAGTTGGCTTGAGCTCTCTTTTTGTAGTCCTCCCATAGAGATCCGAAGAAATAGTGTTTCTCTGCGATCACATCCTCCATGAATAATGTTCCCAATTTGATTGGAGTTCTCGTGTTTATTTTTAGCTTCCCCAAAGTGTTTGCAAGAAAGTTACTTTTAAAAAAAAAATTAAAATGAACAAAAAATTTTTAAAAAAAATAAAAAATGAACTTTTTAAAAAATGTAATAAATTAAATTTAAAAAAATTTTAAAAATAAAATTATTTGATATTTACCTTAAATATTCTGATGAATTTTCGCTTAATCTGTCAGCTATTTTGTTTCAATCAAGAAAATTTTCCAAAAAAAAAATAATGAAATAAAAAATAAAAAAATAAAACTATAAAATAAAACTAAAAAATAAAACTATAAAATAAAACTATAAAATAAATAAAAAATAATATAAAATAAAAAAATTGTAAAAAAATAATAAAATAAAAAATAAAATAAAAAATAATCACAAAATAAAAAAATTAAAAAATTCAAAGAATAAAAATAAAAAAATAAAAAAATAACATATAATAAATAAAATAAAACTAAAAATAAAACTTTAAAATTATGAAACAAACCTCCTTCGAAAGGCAAGTATTGAAAGAAAAATAAGATGGGATAAATTTGGAGTTTTTTGATGTGGATGACATTCTGCAAGTTGATGTGGTACTTGGCCTCTACGTTCCTCACTTCCAAGGAAGCTACTTCGTTCTCCCTGTTGTCGTCAAAGAGAGGGAAAAACATCAATGCAAAGTCGAAGAACTTTACTGCGAATTTTTGGTCAAACAACATTCTCCACTTTTCTATTTTGAAACTTTCAAAAAAAAAAATGATTAAAAAATTAAATCTTTCAAAAAAAAAAATTGCAAATGAAATAAACTGTTTTGTTTTATTAATATAGAATAGATTTTTAAATTCAAAAAGTTAAAAACAAATAATAAAATTAAATATTGCAAATGATATCAAAATAAAAATAAAATCAAAAAAAATAAAAACTTTTTAAATAAAATCAAAAATTTAACAATTAAAATTTAAATTTATAAATAAATTTAAAAATTACTTAAATTTCTTTTTTTCATTCTTTTTAAAAAGAAAGTTAATAAAATAAAAAAATGAAAATTTAAAAACCAAATCAAATAAAAAAAACAAAATTTTCAAATTGCGAACAATTAAAAAATTAAAATTGAAAAAATATTTTTATTACCTTATTTCGTCATAACTTTGACTGTTTTTGTGAGATTGAAGGACGTTGACGATTCTCAACTTGAAGAACCACTCTTCCATTTCTTCTTTGTCCTTCTCCCAAAAGAGGGCAATGGGGAAGGGGCTGTTATACTGCATGTTGTCCATTCTGACATCTCCAATGAAAATTTCTTGCATCTAATGAAAAAGTGAAAAAAATAAAAATAATTAAATTGAAAAAAATGAAGAAAAAATAAAAAAAATTAAATTGAAAATAATTAATAAAAAATTCAATAATAAAAAGTGAAATTTAAAGTAAAATTATGAAAATAATCAAGAGAAAATTAAATTAAAAATAAAAAAGCAAAAATAAAAAATTAATATAAAATAAAAAATCATTATAAAAAATAAATAAAATAATTAATTTAAAATGAAATTTTCAAATTTAATAATGAAATAATGAAATATTTAAATAAAATGTAAATTATTCTTACCTTATAAGTATGACAAAGAGTTTGAGAAAGATTGACATTTTGGAAGAAGATGGAAGCAACTTCAGAAGTGTCACTGCTTGAGAACTGGGAGACACAGCTCACATTGACGAAGGGAGCCATGAAGGAGAACTTGGAAATAAGTTTTCTTCCCTCCAAAGGTTCTTGCACGCTCTTCCTTTTGGACATCTTGTTAAGTTTCAAAGTTCTAATTGCACCTAAAAAAAAATTATTTATTTTTTAATTTTATTTATTTTTTTTATAAATTAATTTTTTCAATTTTTTAAATTTGAACTTTTTTTTTTTTTATAAATTAATTTTTTATTCAATTTTTTTCTTTTGATTTTTTAATATTTTTTATAAATTATTATTTCAAATTTAATTTATTTTTATTTTACCATTGATTTTTATTCTTGGAAAAATTCTAACAAGACCGTTATGTAAACCACTTTGAACCTTCAACGTGTCGTCGAAATTGATCAAGAAGAAATTTTTCATGTTGTTAGTGTTGCAATCATCAATGTTGTTCTTACTGTTTCTGTCACCAAGGTTCATGTTACTCATGCTTGTTTTCAGATTTTTGAGATTGAAGTTGTTTGAATATTTGTCATTGTCGGTGTTTTTGTTGTTTTTGTTATTGTTGTTTTTTTTGGCGTTTTCTGAGGTAAAATCGATGAGGTTTCCACTGTTATTCGTAGTTTTGTTATTATTATTTTTCAAATTAATTTTACTGTTACTGTTATTAATATTTACACTATGTACAATATTGTTACTGTCATTGTTGTTATAATTGTTTATATTGTTATTACTATTATTAATATTTACACTATGCACAATATTGTTACTGTCATTACAGTTATTATTATTATTGTTTTCGTTATTAATATTGTTATTATTATTTTTATTATTATTGTTATCATTATTATTATTATCATTTTCGACACTGAAGTCTTTTAGGCTTCCGTTGTTGTCGTATTGTTGTTGGATGGAGATGTGGAGCGTTTTGTTGTGCTGTTGGGGATTGTCCCATATGATGTGAGTGAAAGTGTTGGGCTTTATGTACTGTACTGTCGAGTTTTTGGCATCTGTTTGATAAGCAGAGAATTGCTTCGAAAGAAAAAATAAGAGAATAAAATTAAAAAATAATATTAACAAAAATAATGAATAAAATTAAAAAATAAATGAATAAAGGTTAAAAATAAAAATAAATTAAAATTAAAATTAAAATTAAAAATGATAAATATAATAATAATTTAAAATAATTAATAAAAATTTTCTTACAAACTCTGTGTTGTTATGTACAAGGTAGAGAGGAAATTTCTTGTCAGCGTCATCGAAGATGATGAAAGACTCGTTGTTGTGGGTGTTCATGGAGACCAACAGTATGATTTCATCCTTGTAAAAGTTGCTCACACTTACTTTCAACTCGAAAAGATCGTTGGCTGTCATTTTTATTGGAGTATTCGACCAATGATTCCCTTTTGAAAAAATAAAATAAAAAAAGAATAAAAATAAAATATTAACAAAAAATATTAACAAAAATAACAAATAAAAAATAAAAAATAAAAATAAACAAAAAAATCAAAAGATAAAACTGAACAGGATAAATAATAAATAAAATTAAAAAATAAAAATGAATCAAAAATAATTAATAAAGATAGAATAAATAAATATAAAATAAAAAAATAAAAAGAAAATAAAAACATTTTAAATATTTAAAAAACTTTCAATAAAACATTTTTTTACCATCATTTACACTCACATAAAGTTGTTCTTCTTGTGTGCAATCTGGCCAATGAAACACTGATTGTTTTCTGGAAGGCAAAGAGAAAGAGTTTTGGGAAGAAATTTTCTGCTTCAAGAGGATTTTGAGAGAAGACTTGTTGATGACAGTAAGGCGGTTCTTGAAAGTCAAAAGTTTGGTACGCCAAAACTTGTCAGGTAAAGATTGTTTTATAGTCAACAATTCAAGTGTTTCTCTTCCGCATTTGATCTTGTTGATACCCTCTCCATCTCCAAATTTAACCATTTGAAGTTTTTCACTCCAATCTTTTCCATAATAAATTTAATTAATAAAATAAAAATAAAAATAAAAATAAAATCAAATTTATTTTAAATCAAAAATTTATTTTAAATTTATTTTAAATAAAGTTTTTTAAATTTTTTTTTACCACTCACAATATTGTTTTTGGTTGCTCTGAATTGTAGTGTTTTTGCTAAATTTTAAAAGAGAAAAGTAAAAAAAAAATTCCATTCAACAAATTTAAAAAGGATGTTTGTTATTACCGTGCAAGATGAGACTTTCTGCTTGAATCTCAGATCCCAATCTCCACGTATCATTTTTTCCTTTCAGAGTAATTGAATTATGGAAATCCACATCTTGATGCTATTTTTAAACAAAAAAAAAAAATTAAAAAAATTTTATTAAAAGCATATAATACAATTTATTTATGGAATAAAGTCAAATTTTTTTAATTTAAAAAGTTTTTTAACAAAAAAAAAAAAAAATTAATTAATTTACGTTCATTGTGGAGTATCCTGTGTTGAAGGACAAAGGCATGCATGTCTTGTTCAAGACCCAGTAGGTGGAATAGATGATGATTTTGTTGCTGAACTTGGATTCATAACAGAAGCGAATGGTTGTTTGTTCATCTTTCGATAAAAGTTCTGTTCTCTTATTCTTTCTCAATCCTACAAAAAAAAAAAAAAAAAATAATGAAGAAATTTAAATAAAAAAATTATGAAGAAAAAATTTTAATGAAGAATAATGAAATTTGAATGACAAAAATTATTTGAATAAAAAATTATGAAGAAATCTTACAAATAAAAAATTTTTTGGAAAAAATTTAAAGAGAAAGTCGAAATTTGAATGCAAAAAAAAATTTTATAGAAAAATAAAAGAAAAAAAGAAAAAAGAAAATAAAAATGAAAATTTTTGAACAAAAAATTTGATACCATTCAAAAAAACGGGCTGTGTGTTCTTTTTACCACTCGGCAAAGCAAAGTCGCCAATCAAAAAATAAATCTCCGTATTGATAGAATTGACCTCGCAAGACTCAGACCTACTGATGATATGCTTCTCCAAAATGTTTTTTTTGTCTTTGTCGACGTAAAGCTGAAAGGAGATGGAACAAGGCAAATAGTTTTCGAAAATGAAGATGGGATGGATTTCGAAGAAAAATAAGTGACATTTCCTGTTGTTGTCTAATCTCTTTTTGAGGATGTTGTAATAATAGAAGTTTTTGGTTTTTCCTTTGCACTCTTGCACGTTGGACTGTCTGGTGTTGGTTGGGGATTGAGGCGAGCTTCCTGGGCTTGAACTGCTCTTCTTCGTTTTGAGGTTTTTGATGAGAGTGGACTTTCTGGAAGGGAAGAACTCACTGGAGTTAAAAAACAAGTTCCTAAAAATGAAAATAAAAATAAAAACAAATAAAAATAAGAACAAAAATAAAAAAAAATTAAAATTAAAATATAATTAAAATGAAAATAAAACCAATAAGAATAAAAACAAAATAAAAACAAAAATAAGAATAAGAATAAAACAAAAATTAAAAAAAAATTAAAATATAATTAAAAAATTAAAAAAAAATTAAAAAAATGAAAAAGTTTTTAATTTTAAAATAAAATAAAATAAAATTTTCAAAAAATTCTTTTTACCATTCGTACAAGTTTGGATCAGATGAAATGTAAATTTTTGAATTATAACAATCATCAATGTCCACATTGTAAACTTGATTTGGTGTGAGAACAATAACTTTTTCGTTGTTCTGCTCGTTGACTATTTTGAGGTGGATGCTGGAGGAGATGAACTTGTTGGAGATGGAAAGAACAGACTTCAAAACTACCAACTTTCTTCCCTTTCTTTTTTCGACGTTGATCACAAGGTGTTTTGGAGGCAAAGTGTCAGCAATCACATAAGCAAACTCTCCCAAATTGTTTATTCTAAAAAGAAAATAAAAGATTTGTAAACAATCAAAAAGGAGATAAAAAAAAATATAAAAATAGAAAAATATAAAAAAATATAATGAAATAAAAAAATAAAAAAACAAAAAGGAGTAAAAAAAAAAAAAAATCAAAAAAAAATAAAAAAATTAAAGATAAATAAAACTTGAGAAATTAAATTAAAATAAGTTTTTTTTTTTTTTACAAAAAAAGGTGTCAAATAATTGTTTATTTTTTGAGGAGGAGTGTGAGTGGCGGAGGTTTCGAGAGTATCTTGCTTACACAACAAGAAAAGGTTTTTGATGAGATGAGCGATCCACTTCTTCTGCTCCTCAGAATAGTTTTTGTTGGTGAAAGAGTTCATGAGCTCGGTCATCATGAAGTAAGTAGATTTGGAGATGTGGTTGAAGATCGCACTGGATGTTTGGATCACCATCATCCTTCTGAAAAATGACAATATAAAATTAGTGATCACTGCATGATCTCCTTCTACAAAAAAAAAAAAATTTAAATAAATAAATTTGAAGGAAAGTAAATTTAAAATGAATGAAAAAATTATTCAAAATAAATAAAAGAAATGTGAATTAAATTTTTAAAATGAATAAAGTTTTTGAAAGAAATATGATCAAAATCTATTAAAATTTTAAAAAATCAAAAAAAAACCATAATTTCTTGTTTAAAAGATTATTTTTTTTTAAACCTATATCAAAAAATCTTTTCACAATTTTTATATTTACCAGGATTCAATAGTTTATCACTAACAACTCTTTGAATGAACTTTATTTCGTTGAATTTGGAATACAACTTCTTTCTATCGTTGATGACGAGCTTGTTGGAGGTCAAAAGCACAAAAAGAGCCTCCGAAACAGTCTCTTCGCGGATGTATTCGTAAAAATACTGGAGGAATATGTTGTTCTCGCTGAGCAAAGAGGCTACTTTGGTGGGATGGTTTTCAAGGAGAATTTCGAATACTGCTTTCCAATGGTGAAATGATCCAACAGAATCTTTTCTGAATATGTTGAATAAACTTGAAACTAAAAAATAAAAGAAAAGATTTAGAAAATTAAAGAAATCCTGAAAATTTTTTAGAATAAAATTATTTTTAAAAGTGAACAATTCTCTTGAATAAATTTTGTTTGTTTTTAATTTTAATTCTCTTTTAATTAAATAATGATTTTCAAAAATGGAGAAAAAAAAAAGGAATTGTATCCTGTTCTTTTATGAAATTAAGCTAATTTTATATCATGAGCAAGCATAATGGTTTTTTAAATAAATTCAAAATCAATACAAATATAAGAAAGATGAAAAAAGTGATTTAAGAATTAAAATGAAGATTAATTTGATTCTTAAATTTTTGTTGATATTTTTGAGTGAGTAATATAAATATAAAAATTGAATAAAATTTCGAGAAAATGGAATTGGCAGTTTTTATATTTTGAGTGTTGTTGGTTGTTATACCTATATTATTTATCCTGACAGATACAAAGATCGCAAAAGCTTTGCTATTTTGGGTGAATAGTTGTACTACCTGATATGCTCTCTTCAAATCAACGTTGAGCTCATTGGGTCTCACAATACTCAACTGATTATCGCTTGTATTGGTGTTCCTGGTGAGATATCCCATCAATAATTCGGCATTACCTTCATGTATCAAGAGATTTGCCATTGGGCTTTCTATTGTTGCCAAAGTATCCAACAATTTCTCTATCAAAAGTTTATTTTGGGTATCCACAGGAACATTTTGATTTATCACTGTCTTTGGATCATTCCATGTTTCCTTTTAACATTTTTTGTTTAAAATCGGATCATTATATTTAAGAATTTTATTTAAGAGATGTTCTAATATGAAACATTTTGGATCCATTGATTCTACTATTTGAGATTGATTGTTTTCATTTTAAATCAACCATTTTATTGTGAAACATCTCTTTTTGTTTCATTATCAGATATAATATGATTTTATGAATGGATATCAAAAGGATTGTTTTTACCATTGTTTAAAATTCTTGCTAATTTGAAATTTTCTGTTTTAAAAGTGTTTACACAGATTTTTTTTTTTATTATTATTCAAGTGAAATGAAATAAAAAAAAAAAAAATTTTAAGCAAAAAACTTCTCTTAATTCAATCAATTTTCCTCCTTTTGAAGAATTTTTTTGCTACATTTAAAAATATTGACATCATTTCAAATAATATGTCTGACAAGATAAATTACTATCATTTGGCAATAACAAAGTAAAAAATTTCCTTTCAAATCAAAATTCAGTACTATATTTAAACATTGTATCTCAATTTTATTGTAATTTAAATTAGAAATTCAGATTTGATACTATTATTGGGATTCAATTGGGGATATAAAATATTATTGGTAGAAAAGGCCAATGATGATGTAAATAATTACAAAGAATTGAAAATGAAAGAATTACATTCAAACAGATGTGGACCAATTGGTAAAATCTATCTTCAAATAAAAAATTTTCGCAACATAAAATAAAAAATCATTTATGATTGAAAAATACCTTTATTAAAAAGAAGATATTGCAAAATTAACTTTGAGGGATCTTAACACCTTCAATAATGATCCATATCAATAGATCTAATAATCATAATCAATTTTACTTTAATTAAAGGCAATATATCAATCAGCCAAAATGTGGATATGGTATCATTAGTTGGATATCAGGATCATTCACTCTTAAACACAAGATCATGCGTATTGATGAGAATAGAAGATCAACCAATCGTGGAAAACAATATAATAAAAGAAGATGATGAAGTGATAGGCAAGAAGATGCATCAGATACCCATCCATTCTACCAATTTCTGCGAAAAAGAAAATCTCTTCTGTGTTGTTCTTCAAAACAGCATCGTGCTTTATAAACTTCCAAATCTCCAAAAAGAAATAACTACTTTTAATATTGATATAAACGAAAAACAACCTGTATATTCTGTCAGTGAAAATGGTAAAAAAAAAAAAAGCTTTAAAATTTTGATTTATTTTTTATTTTAAAATTTTCTTTTTAAGGTGCCATTTTGGCTTATTTGTCTCCTAATAATATTTTGAAGAAAAATTATCAGACCGTTTTGGTTAAAACTCTTACAGAGAAGAAATTAAGTACCATCGAAATAAATGTTCTTTCTTGTTCATATCTAAAGTTAAACAAAAATGGAAAGTAAAAAATACTTTTTTCACAATAAATTTTTTTACAAGAGAAATTAATTAATAATTGCCAAAAATTAAAAAGATTGTTAGCTGTTTTTGATGAAGGGGTAATTTATTTATTTTTATTTTCTTTTTTACATTTTTTATTTAATATTCTATTAGTCGTATCAAGTGCATGTTTATACTCTTGATATTTCCACTTGTAAATACGAAGAAACATTCATCTTTAACAAAAGTAAAACAAGATCTCAAGTTAATGACGTTAGTTTCTCTCACGATGATCTCTTACTTTCTGTTTGTTCAGACAGGTATCATCATTTTTTCAAAAAAATTTAAAATAATTTCAAAAAAATTTTAAAAGTGGCACAACTCATATCTTTCAACTTGGTAAATCAATTTACCCAGAATATTTTTTTTTGAATAATTTTTTATGTTTTTCTCTGTTTTAAATTTAAAGTTGATGAAAACAAAAAATCAAACTATGGTTATTCTATTGCTTACCCTGGAAGTTGTGTACAACTCAAACGTGAATCCATCCCTATAAAGTGTTCTTTTAGTTCAGATAACGAAAGGTTTCTTTTAATTATAAAATTAATTCTTCTTTTGATCCTCTTTCTTTTCTTTTAATTAGATTCTACACCATTTCTGAAGATAATCAAATTTCCATCTCTTTCTTGGATATAAAAAGAAACGCATATCTAAAGTTTGTTGAAGTAGAGTCTTTCATTTCTAAATCTATTTTGTAATTAAAAAAATTAAAAAAATAAAAAAAAAAGAGATTTTTTGGCTTTTTATATTCCACAAAATGAAGAAATTTTACATTCATTTTGAGTCAGATAATGATGATCCAGAATATACTAAAGTCTTTAAGTTTACAGAAGAGACAAATGATGAATTGGAGAAATATATTTTCATTTTCATCGAGGGTAAAATTTTTTTACTTCTGCCTTTATGAAGCAAATATCTCATCTAATTCTTGTATTCATAGAATATAATTCTAAATATGAACCCAAATTAAGTATCAATTCTATTGAGGGTACAAATCAAAGGTAAATATTCATTATATCAACCCATTCCATTTATAAACCCAATATCTAATGATAGAGGAAAGAAGATTCTTCCATCAACCAAGATTGCTGATATCAAGAACATGGATGATATTTTCTTAGTCAAAACAAAAGAAAATGAGGTGATTGAAATGAAGAAAGAAACCAAAGAGATCAAAAACAATGAAGAGAATATAAAAAAGGCAGAAAATTTGAAAAATGAGGTAATAATCAATCAAAAATCAAAAAATCATCACACTCTCAATAATAAAGGATATAAATATTACCAACTATATAAACATACATAAGATATAATCACTCCTAATACATCTATCCATTGCATAATCAATAAAAAATCAAAACAATCAAAGATTATAATTCCATCTTCACAAAAAAAAAAAAAAAAAAATTTGATTTTTTTATTCAATAGGGAAATTCATTGTTCGCATCAGAAAATTATGAAGAAGCAATAGAAAAATATAGTGAAGCAATAAAATTGCATGAGAATTCCATTTACTTTTCCAACAGAGGAGAAGCATACATAAGATTGAAAAAATTCAAAGATGCATTAGATGACACCAACACTGCAGTAAAATTAGATCCAAAGAATCATAAAGCTCTCTTCAGAAAGGGAGTGTCTCTTTTTAATCTCAAAGATTTTAAAGCATCCAGATCATCTTTTGTGGAGCTTTCCAAGTTTCAAAACCTTGGAAAAACTGATCTTGAAAATGCTAAAAAGTGGATCCAAAAGTCTGATGAGGAGATCAAAGCAGAAGAAGAAAAAAATACTAAAAAAAATTCCATTGAGAGCAACAAAAGTAATCACTTTCTTTTATAAAAAAAAATACAAACTCTCATTTTATCAAAAGAATTTTCACTACTTTTGATTATTTCAAAAATAAAACTGATAAAAACTTCAAATTTAATTATATTTAACATTTTTATCTTTTAAAAATTATTTAAAATATAACTATTTGTTTATTAAACACGAGTTTATCTTACTTGTTTATTTAAAACAAGGATGATGTAATAATATTTGTAGTTTATTGTTAACAGTGTTTGTTAATCAAAAATATATTTTAAAATTAAAATTTATGAAAACAGAAACTTAACATTTTATCTATAAAAAGCTGTTTAAAGAAAATAAATATTGGTTTTAATTAAACACGAGATTATCTTGTTTATTTATTAAACTATTAACAATAACAAAGATCCCAAAAAACCAAATCAATCCAATCAAACAAAAGAGATTGACGAGTCTGACATTGAAAAAACCTTTTCGAGAGATCATATCATCATTGAGAAGTTAAAGAAAGAGGGCAACTTTGTAGAAGCAATCAAACATTGTCAAAATGTTTTGAAAGAAAATGAAAACGATTTTGTTTGTCTTCACAATTTAGGTATCTTGTACCTCAACGCTTCCAAACCAGGAAGAGCCAGCGAATATTTTGAGAGGTCAGTCAAAGTTATGCCTTCCATTGAAGGTTACAAAAAATTGGCAGAAGCTTTCTTCGAAAATAAAGAATACAAAAAAAGTAAACCCGAATCATTTTTTTTTAAAAAAAATATTAATTTATTTAAAATTTTTTAAATGAACAAAAAATTTATTATTCTTTTTCTTTACAATTTTTTTTTCATAAAAATAAATTCAAATTCAAATTTAAAATTTTCATTTTTATAACATTTTTGAATTGATTCAAATCTAAACCAATTTTTATATAATTTAATTTTTTTGTAAGGTCTCGCAATTTGTCAATTGGCAGCAAAAGCAATAGAAGATAACAAGGAAAACGAAGAACATCTCACCGATTTCACACTCACGGCTTGCTATTCCCTCTTCGAAGAAGGAGAATTAGATTCAACTCTCCAATTAGTCACCAACATCCTCTCCAAAAACGACCAGAACCACAGAGCTTGCTTCCTTTATGGCGACATCTTGCTTAAGAGAAGGAACTATTCAGAGGCAATTCGTGTCTTTTTGAGATCTTTGATTTACCAAACTAAGGACGAAAAAGTCAAGAGAAAAATTTCTGAGATTTCCATGTTGAAGAACGTAGAAGGAAAAACAGGTTCGTCTTATTTATGAATTTAATTTTTGCATTTTTTTTTTTCCTGATTTTTTTTTTTATTGTTAAAATAAAACTAATTTTGTAATTTTTTTTTAAAATTAAATTAGTAGTTGTTTTATCAAATTATTTTTTATCTCGATATTGAAAATTTTTTCAATTTTAATTTTTTTTTTTTTACTTTTATTTCTGATTCTTTAAATGATTTTTAATTTTTAAATTTCTTACCCTAAAAAAAAAAAGGAGTCGAATTGATTTTGGGAGAACTGAGCGAGGATAAGTCACCAACATCATCTCTCCTCATCTTCTTTGCAAACATGATAAAAGACAACGGAGCGATCGAAGAAAGCAAACTCCTCTTCCAAAAGGCTTTAAGCATGGACCCTTCCAACGTTTCCATTTTGTTGAACCTTGTTCACATCGTAGAACTTTTTGCGGATTATGAGTTGGCCATTTCTTTGATCAGAGACTTCTTTTCCCAGAATGGCCAAGTTAATTATCAAAACTCTGTCTTTTGTAAAGATCTCCTTCCCATCTTACAAGAGCTTCCAAACTTGTAAAATAAAAAAAAAAATTATTTCTTTCATATTTTTTTTTATTTTTTATTTTTTTAAATTATTGGCAAAGTCTATTATTTCATTTCTAATTTTTTATTTTATTTTTTAATTGTTTATTTTTTTAAAAAATTTTGTTTTTTTTGTTTCAATTATTAACAAATTCTATTTCGTGTCTGATTTTTAAACATTTTTTATTTATTTTTCAATTGTTTTTTTTTAAATTTTATTTTTTTAATTTTGTTTAATTTCTTATTGTTTATTGTTTTCATTAATATATTAATATTGATATTTTTTTTTTTATTCCTTATTTTTTAAAAAAAATTTTATTTTAAAATATTTTTTTTGTTAGAAACAACATTGCAAAAAAAGTTGAGAAGAAAGAAACAGAGAAATGCGAAAAAATAATGAACGAAAAAGAGGGGAAAAAGGGAGAGCCTAAAGTGTCTGACAAAGAATTGGACCTCATGGCTCTTTATTGTACCATCGCCAAAATCTTGTATTTGAAAGGTCAATTCGAAACAATAATAAAATTAGGTAAAAAAATATAAAAAATAAAATAAAAAAAAAATGAAAAAAAAAATGAAAATTAAATAAAAATAAAAATGAAAAAAATTATAAATAATTTCAAACAAATAAAAATGAAAATAAAAAAAAATAAAAAAAATCAAAAATCAAAAAAGATTAATAAAAATAAAATGAAAAGAAAAATAAAAATTTCAATAAGTCTAAAAATAAAATAAAAAGAAAAATGAAAAATAATTTATAAAATTAAAAAATATAATAAATAATTTTAAACAAATAAAAATAAAATTAACAAATAATTACAAACAAATAAAAATAAAATTTAAATTAATAATTTTTTGTAGGAAAGAAAATAGAAAAGGTGAGAGAGGGATGGGAGTTTCACAAAACAAGCATCAGAAACGAACATGCATATTATTGCTTTGTTTCTCAATTGATAGAGTACCACTCTCTTCCTTTGCCTCTTCATCTTCGTCCTATCTACGTCGTCGGTAAAAAAAATAAAAAAAAATAAATAAAAAATAAAATAAATAAAAAATAAAAAATAAAAAAAGTGAAAAATGAATAAAAAAATAAAAAATAAAATAAATAAAAAATAAAAAATAAAAAATAAAAAAATAAAAATAAAAAATAAAAAATAAAAAATAAAAAATAAAAAATAAAAAATAAAAAA
>JAMYWO010000155.1:17101-87425 GCA_024220525.1 Cochliopodium minus
TTTATTTTATTTATTTTATTTATTTTATTTATTTTATTTATTTTATTTATTTTATTTATTTTATTTATTTTATTTACTTTATTTATTTTATTTATTTTATTTATTTTATTTATTTTGTTTATTTTGTTTATTTTTATTTTAGATATATTTTTTATTTTTTATTTTTTGTTTTTTATTTTTTTATTTTTTAATTTTTTACGAATATCAGTGTTGAGCATGACTATTTTGTGGTTCATACCGCTGTCCTCGGCATTGGACCACTGGTTGATGTAATTTCCTTTGGGGTCCACCAAGAGCTGCTTAGCCCATTTTGATTGCACCAAATTTTTGAAGAACTTTCAACAATAAAAATAAAAAAATAAACTATTAAAAATAAAAAATAAAAAAGAAAAATAAAAAATAAAAAATTAAAAATAAAAAATAAAAATAAAAAAATAAAAAATAAAAAAATAAAAAAATAAAAAAATAAAAATAAAAAAATAAAAAAATAAAAAAATATAAATAAAAAAATAAAAAAATAAAAAAATATAAAATAAAAAAATATAAAATAAAAAATTAAAAAAATGAAAATTTAAATAAAAAAAAGATACACTAGTGTCGAATAAATCAATTCTGGATTGCCATGGCCCCTCGTAACCGCTCTCCATGGACCTCATAGAGCCGAGGGAATGGCCCCCCATCAAAGCGACCACTGATTTCGTGTCCAATCCCAAGTTTTTCTTGTGACAAAAAAATTTTAAAAATAAAAAATATTTAACAAAAAAATTTTACAATAAAAACACGTTGAATTTCTTTTGCATTTCCTTGGGCATTAGGGAGTCTGCCTAAATAAAAACAAAAAATAATATATAAAACAATAAAAAAAAAAAATCAAAAAATAAAAAATAAAAAATAAAAAATAAAAAAAATAAAAAATAAAAAATAAAAAAAATAAAAAAAATAATAAAAAAAATAAAAAGTAAAAATAAAATACTTTCTCCACTGTATGAACATTCAAGGTTGTCAATTCTTCCATAGTAAAAGGGGATGTTGAAATTAGGGAGAAATTCTCCTGAACCCATTTTATCTGTACCCAACCTATTGTTTGTGTCGGTGTATGGTGTTGAACTAAAAATGAAGAAAAATGAAGAAAAATAACAAAATAATAAAAAATAAATTTAAAATAAAAAAATTACGTTTCAAGAGCTACTTTGGCACAAAGATACCAGAAGTCTAAATATTTAATTTAAAAAATTGTTTTTCAAATGAATTTATTTAATTTAAATTTTTATTAATTTATATATCAAAAAAAATAGTTTATTTTATTTAAAAAAAATTTTTTTTTTACCTGCCCTGCTTATTTTATTACAAAAAGGAGTCCACATTTGATCTACAATGTCGATGATTTTCTTGAGACCTCCATTGCCTCCATCAGCGAGATTGAGACATCCGTCCGATCTAAGTGAATCACCTGCATTTGGATCGTATTCTGCTGCATCATGCTTTAAAACAATTCAAAATAAATGAAAAAATAATAAATATAAAATTAAAAGTAAATAAAATTATAAAATAAAAAATAAATAAAAAATATTAATTCTCCTTACAAATGCAAGTCTCAACATTCCAGCTGTAACAGAAAAAATTTATCATAAATTTTAAAAATCTTCTATTATTAGACCTATCAATTTTCCTGCTTGATATGCTGCACTTGGATAATTCTAATATTAATATTAAAAAAATATTCATTTTCAGCTAAATCTTTGGAATATAAATTTTTTTTTTTATTTACAAGGGCATCTTCTGGCTTGGGTCTCAATGAATCTATCTTGGCAGATATCGCATCATACCTTTTTCAAAAAATAATAATTATTAAATCAATTATTTGCATGAGATTCATATGATCTCGTATATAAACTGGAATAAATATTGTATATATTTGAAATATCTCAATATCCACATTTATAAATTTCTCTTTTTTTATAGAAAAATATAGAAAATATATTAAATTGATAGATTGATCTATAAATTTTATACTATGAAATTTCATTAATGAATTCTTTGATTGTATTGTATTTTTAAATTACCTATGATCGAATCCTTGAAGAACAATCCAAAAAATACAATCAATCCCAAAACCATGATCAACAAAAAAGTGCCGCCAATCTTCTTGCAGCTCTTTTCTCTGTTCACTCTATATTCTTCTTGCTTGAAGGTATCCTCAAAGATATTTTCTTCGTCATCGAGTTCATTTACTTTCATTTTTTTTTAAATTTTTATATAAATTCTTTCTTAGAAGTGGTAAAGTCCTTTGAGTACTTTGAAGAGCATTAAAAAGAAATATTAGTTAGGGTTCATAACATTTGAATTTAGGGATGTTTTTGGCCATTTAAAAAAATGTTAAAGTCCTGTTGTCAATAGAATTCATCACATAAAAAATTAACAAAAAATTTTGTCACAAAAAGATCTTCGTTAAAATCTTTGGTTATGATTGTGAATATAATTTAATTAACTTTTGGTTTTTTTTTTTACATTAAACAAAAATTGGTTGATACTTTTTTTTTTTTCAAAAAAAAAAAGGATCCCTTTTATAATGTGTAGCTTCTTATTTAGGTTTGAGTCTGTTGTAAATGGCGTCAGCCCTAGGAGAGGGGTTGGAGAGAAGAGAGGAAGGGGACTTGGTAATTTTGTAGAGAGGGCTGTAGAGAGTGGAATAGATGATCATGTCTCGAAGAATGTCAATTGATGGCGCTTTTTTGGCGGAAACACCCAAAAATCTCGCAACTTTATAAAAAAAAGGAATAAATTATCAAGAAATCAAAAATAAAAAAATAAAAATAAATAAATAAAAACTTTAAAATAATTATAAAAATAAATAAATAAAAACTTTAAAATAAATAATTGTAAAAAAAAATTCACCTTTATAATTTCCTAAATTGATAGTAACGTATTCACGAACAGCAGCCAAGGAGACGCAGCCAGAAGGATTCTCTTTCATTTTGTCGATTTTTGTTCCCACAATAATGACTGGGTTGTTGATTTCTTCGCTGATGAAAGGAACGTGCTAAAAAAAAAATATAATTTAAAAAATATAATTTAAAAAATAAACTTTTTAAAAATAAAATAAAAAACATCAAAAATTTACTCTTTTCATGACAGAGTTCCAAGATTCTGGGTTTGTCAAGTCAAAACAGATTACGTAGCAATTTACGTTGGGAAAGATAGCAAGTCTCTTGGCATCAAACTTTAATTGGAAAAAATAAAAAATTAAAAAATTAAAAAATTAAAAAATAAAAATAAAAAATAAAAAATGAAAAATGAAAAATGAAAAATGAAAAATGAAAAATGAAAAATGAAAAATAAAAAATGAAAAATAAAAAATAAAAAATAAAAAATAAAATGAAAAATAAACATTGAATTACTTTTTTACTTCCAGAATTGTCCCAATACTCAATAGCAACTTTTTTTCCGCAAGGTAGATTGGTTTCGGTTTTGTAAATTTCAAAAACAGTAGGGGTGTAGTTTTGTTGGAACTCCTTTTTTTGCAAGGCGTCTATCAGCTTAGTTTTACCACATTCTTCATCACCCTAAGTAAAAATATTGAAAATATGAAGAAAAAAATAATTAAAATAAAAAATAAATATAAAAAATTTGTAACAAGTAAAAAAAAATTGAAAAATAAAAAATAAAAACAACAATAAAATAATAAATAATAAAAATATGATTTAGTTTTAAAAATCCATCTTTTACCATAAAATAAACTTTTACACCCCTTATCCTCTCATTGATGTTTTTATCGTGGAGATGTTCCAAGTTAAACTTGCAGGAATCAGAGAGGATGTGTTCTTCGTTGATGTCGACGCTAAGACTTCCTCCACTACTTCCACTACCCTTACTTTTTTTGCTAAAAAAAAAAAGTTGAATAAGAAAAAGATAAATGAAAAATCAAGAATTGTTTAAATGTCAAACAAAAAAAATTTCAAAAAAATTTTGTTAATTTACCTTTCTTTCTCTTTTTTTGGGATACTTGTTTTAGTGGATTCTCGTGGCACCACATTGGTGGTGGTGGATTCTCGGGGCATCACATTAGTGGTGGCAGACTCGCGAGGCATAACAGGGGGAGGTGGTGGGGGGTTATTGCTTCTATCAAGAAAAAATGTTTGAGAATTGGTTTCCCAAATTATTATAAAATGTAAGAAAAAATTTCTAAAAAATTAAAAATAATAACAAACAAAAACAAACCAAAGAAGAATAAATTAATAAATAAAATACAAAAGAATCTTTCGATCAATAGTGACAAAATTAAATGGGTTGCAGATTTAAGTTTTAAAAAATAATTTAAAAAGAACAACAGCTTTACATTGGAGAGACGCTAGTTGTGTTTGTTGTGGTTGGGCTAGTAGTAGAAGTCGGGTTCATTCTAGGAGATATGAGCATAGCGAACTTGTTGTTGTTATTGTTGATGTTGTTGACCAAGGTTTGTCCTGACGTCTTCTTGGTATCGCTGAAGGTAACGTAGCCGTCTGCTGGGAAGTACCCCTCTTTGCCAGTTGTGTGATTGGTTCCGTACCACCATACTGTGTCGCTTTGATCACTGACTGTCACTTCGTCACCAACTAAAGAAATTTATTTTATAATTTTTTACAAAAGTTTTCTTGGAATGAAATTTTCGAGTGATTGCTTTTTATATTTAATTGATCTTATTTTAAAAATTTTGAAATAGTATTTTTGTTATAATCTTAAATTAAAATAACATATTATTATAATATAAGATTATTATAATCCAAGCTCCAGAGCTTGGATTTAATTTGATGGTGACATACCTTTCATTGAAATCTCATTGTCCGATTCGGAATGGAAATCATAGCAACATACAGAATTGCCTTTTTTAGATGGTGTATAGGTAGGCTGTGGAGGTGATGGAGTGAAAGTAGGTTGAGGAGGGGGAGAATGGCTGATAGGTTGAGGCGATGAATTCTGTTGTTTGATGGGGATCATGCTTGTGAGATTACCCAAAGATTTATTCTTCAAAGCAGTTTTTTGATTGGATGTTCCCAACTTGTTGATATTATTGGTATTGTTTGTATTATTTGAATTGTTGATGACATTGTTCAGATTGGGCGAGGATGTCTCCTTTGATTTGTTTATTATCTTGTTTATTGTCGTTTTGGAAGGTGGTGGGGGTGGTGGAGGTGGGACGGGTTTGTTATCCCTTGTTGGAACTGGAGGTTTCACTTCTTTTGGTTGAATGGGAGACTCTGTTTTCTTTATGGGTGGCAATATGATCCCCTTTGGGCTCGGATTTTTTATTGGTGTTGGATTGTTTCCACTTCCATTATTATAACTATTATTCACAGGCTTATTATTCACAGTCTCATTATTTGAGCAATTATCAATTTTTGAATGTACGGTTGGAAAATGATTGCATTGGAGACATGGTCCTCCCATCCCTTCTTTGCAATAATATCTATAAAGATGATTAAGTATATATTAATGCAATCATCTTTAATGTGTGATCATTTGAGGGTTCATGATTAAAAGAGGATAATTTATTCAAAGATTTAAGAGAAAAATATATTTTAAAGTTCATTGGTTAAATTATAAAGCGAATATAAAATATGAAATTTGATTTTTTTACTGATCACAATCGCATCCACTCTGATTGCCTATATTTAAATTTTTTCAAAAAGTTTATAAAGTTTATTTAAATTTATTCAGAGTTTATAAATCACTTAATGTTTTGATTTCTTACATTGTCCTCTAGCAACTCCAAATGCTACATTTGATGGAATATTGGACCCATTATTTGATGTTCCATTCGTATTATTATTTGTGACATTTTTTTTTACAGGTAGATTTTTGGTGGGCAATTTGAATCCATTCATTCTTTATAGAGAATCTAAGTAAGCAAATAAATTTCCTTCTTATTTTTTTTGATTTTTTGATTTTTTTGAGAATATATTGAATTATTATAATTCCTATTTGATCTGTTTATATTAAATGAAGGTATCAAATTTTCGAATCCAGAGGATGTTTAGGAATTAAAAATGAAGATCGAATTTTTTATTAAATATTCACTCACAAGGAAAATAAATGAAATCCAAATAAAATTAAAAAAAATTGATTTCAAAGGAATCAGATGCTTAAATTATTATATATCCAAGAATATTGTACATTCCAAACACTTTATCAAAAATATTTTTTATTTGCAAATTCCATCTTGTAAATTAAGATATTTACAGCAATATTGATTTGTGAAACATGTGGAACTTTTAGTTGCATTTTTAGTGAATATATAGTAAGATTGGACATTACTTTTGTTTACATGGACACGATTATGGTTGAATTTGTCAGATATCACTTCATCATCATTACATGTCGAAATCACCTTGAGATTAGGATCGCATAAATCACTAATGGAAGTGCAATTTGGTCTCTTTAAATATACACCTGCATCTGAATAGAATGGATACCTAAAGATAGAAATGATAAAATGAAAGAATGAAACTGTAAATATAAAAAATTTACTTTGGGACAAATGATACAACAAAATTTTCCAATTCTGCTTTTTTCATTGCAAATATAACATCATCCAAATGCCAAAAAGGTCCATTACTTTGAATGAAAAATTCCACCTTGGTTTGATTGTCGGTTGCAACATAATTGAGATTATATTGTCTGAAGGATCCAATCGACCTATCAGCCTCCAAAAATGTATCACCATTTATTTTCACCTGAAAAAAGCATAAAGATGGATTATCAACACAATAGGCAGGGAAATCATTGTACAGATAAAAGATGAGGATGTATTCTTCACCTATGGTTGTATTTATGGTCTGGGTTAATGATTTGGGATTCACTGGTCCCAATTTGGCCGAATTTCCTCCTTTATATTTCACCTCGCTTGTGATGTTGAAATAGAAATCTGGTTGGAATGTCCAATTTCTGAATTGTTGCTCAAATCCTCCATTCAAGATCGTATTTTCTCCTTGTCCAACTGCTCTATGTATAGATAATGATGATCTGGCCTTTTCTTTTATTATAATTTGTGAATAACGATTTAAGGACATATATACATTTCCTGATATTGGTTTTTGATATCCTAAAATGAATAAAAGATTTTACTTGAATTGTAAGTGCAATATGCATATGCTATCACATCATTTTTATCATTCTTTCCATTTATTGGCAAGCAATCATCAATTATGCTAATTCTTATTCTCTGCTCCAACATCTCCTTGCAGTTGGTTCTTGATGTTATTTTCATCAGCTCTCCCACCTTCATATCCAACACATCCCTCTTTATTCTGTTATTGGTTATCAATATGCAATATGCCATGCTTATTGATATTGCTATCAAGCAGAGGGAAGTTAGATACTTTGAGATCATTTTTTTTTTTTTTTTATCATTAAATTATGGTGTCAAAAACAAAGAATATCAAACAAAAAAAAATGAGCAAGAAAAAATTAAAAGTTGATTTCGTTTTAAAATTAAATTATCTATCAGATATACCCAAATCCTACAATAAACTGGAGTTTTTTATCAAATATTCCAGAGGTAGAAAGATTGTGGGAGCCACGCCTAAATTAATGCCAAAGGATGGGAAAATCATCTATAATAAGATAATAAAGTTTTCATCAACTCTATTCGCAAAGGGGGATGATATAAATGATAAGATGTTGGAGATATCTATTTTGGCGGTAATTATTTTCAATTTATTGGCAATATATCTTTGCAAAGAACTGATATATGATTTAAGGAAAACTATATACAATCCTTTGGATGCAATATATTATCATATTTTATGTCATGCTAATTATAATCTTCATTATCCAGGGAAATGAAAAATTGACCAAATTGCAGATTAATTTATCTGAATTCGAGAATTATGATGGGAATATAGAAAAATTCATCGAAATCCCCACCAAGCAAGATACCATCACATTTTCTTTGAATATTGGGGCGAAATATATCAAAAAGGCGAATAATATGAATGGAGATAACAATTCATTTGATAGCATGATTTCAGATGATGAAACAGAGGTACTTTTAATAAATTTATCAAAAAACAAATGATATCATCTCTGATTGAATCAATCTTTGAATTTTTCACTAGATGTTGATATAACTAAAAATATCTTTTGTTTATTTCAATAATATTTCGATTCATCACAAAGGATAATAACAGTATAGACCTATATAAGAAAGAGGATGTGCTATCTTCTCCCTTTCCAGGAATCAAGCTCATCAAAGTTCAAAATGTTGAATTGGAGCATAAAATAGAGTTTGAAAAAGTAAATGATAAAATAAATTTGGAGAGAAAGTCTTATAATAAAACTGAAACCAAAGCAGTGTATGTTCTTTTTAAAAATTTTTTCATTCCTTACAACTTTTTTTAAAGAAGTGAAACGGACAATTTACTTCGAGAAAGAATTAAAAATCTTGAAGAAGAAAACGAAAGGCTCAAAAAAAGACTTTCCATCATGGAGACACAGTACCTTGATTCCAACCAAATCGACCAAAAGAGCAAGGAGATGATGGTATGGCTTAAGGGACTCGAAAATTTAATCGCTACAGAAAAGAACGCAAATTTGGAACTTAGACAGTCTCTTTCTGAGCTGAAAAATAATAATAATGTAAAATTTTTTTAACTTTTTTTTTTGATTGGGTTTTGATGATTTAATTATTATATCTTTTTTTTTTAAAAATCTAAAAATTTTTTAAAAGTCAAAATCTGTGAAAAAGGGTAGTGGGAAAAAAGTTGAAAAGATAAAACAATTGGAAGAAGAAATACAAAAACTTAACGATATGAACAAAGAATTTGGTAAAAATATATTTAATGAGTTAAAAAATAAATAATTAAATAATCTTAAAGTTTAATAATCAACCAAAATAAAATTTATTTTAAAACATCACCTTTCAAACATTTTTTTTGTAGAGATTGAGTTGAGTTTGACAAGGGAATCAGTAGAGTTTCTTCAACTCAAAATTGCCAATCTGGATTTTGATGTGGATTACAGTGGGGTGTTTGAGAACAACAAGGAGCTTCAGAACCTCAGCCAGCTTCAATTTCTCGACAATAAGATTCAGTTTTATCTCAACAAGAAGCTTAAGCTAAAAACTTTGATAGAACGTCATTCTGAGATTATAAATGGTTTGATGGAGGAGAAGATCAAGCTCATTGATGAAAGGAACAAATAATTTTGTAGTCTTTTCTTTTCTTCTAACTCTTTCACTCTTATATTTTTATTTTTATTATTTTGTGTTTCGGAAAGAAACAGTTTTTCACAATTAAACTTTGTATCTTTAATCCTTTTTTTATTATTATATAATAATAAAAATTTCATTATATTATATAAAAAAATGAAAAGAAGGAGTCTGTCTTTTAAAAATATTTTCTTATTTAAAAAATATAAAATTTAATTTTGCAACGTCAATCACCATAGATTATATATTTAAATTATAATTGTTGATCTGTTTAAAACCTTTAGAATTTAGATATCAACAATTTGGATCAATTTGTATATTGACTTAGATTATCAAATTGAGATTAATCCAATAATCGATCCATTTTTCTGAAATCACAGATCTCTGAAATTTTTAACAGAATACTGTTTTAAAACTATTGATTATCTTTAAAAATTTTTGGAAGAGGATGAACATTGTCCTATCACTTTATCCCAATCAACACCAGCACCATCCATACCAGCACCAGTAAATTTATATTTCTTTTTATGAATTTTATTTAATCTTTTATAATTCTGTTATTGATCTTTTTGAAATTTTTATTGTTTTACAATCAAAAGACTCTCATCAACACCAAAGACAAATCATTGCAATAAGTAAAAAAAAAGAGAAGAATAATAATAATGTTTATTAACCCTAATTTTTTACAAAATATTTAGACAGTGCAACCTCTGGAAGTGTCATTACGATTGAACCTGGTACTTATGTTTTCACTGAAGGAAAAGTGGATATTGTCAATAAAGCAGCTGCAACCTCAGAGCTGTAACTAAAGGAACTGTCAAAGTAAATATTTTTCATTTCTTTTTTTTTTTTTATTGATTTTTATTTAATTTGTTTTTTCTCTAGTTAAGCTTCGTTTTGGATCTGCTGGAAATTATATTGAAGGTTTTGTTGTTTCAAACTCCCCAGGATGGACTTTTGAGAACCTTGAAATTGAAGGAACATGCAGTAACCTCGCAAAGTAAAAAAAAAATTAATAAAAAAGGTTATTTCATAATACTAATATTTTACCCTCAAAAATAAAAGTTGTGATTATGCTTTCAGTATCAAATCTAACTCTGTAAAAATTTTCAATATTTTTTTTGAAACATAATTAATTTTTATTGTAAATTTGTTTTATATTAATATAGAACAACCTGGTTTTCATAAACAATAACTTGATCAACTTTAACAGACAAATCAAGATAGCCACCACTCCTGGTAACAACGGTTTGATTGTAGGAAACACTTTCTTTGACAGAGCTGCAAGACCTTTTGGAAACTAGAAAGTTAATATACGGGAATGGATCGACCGTCAGAGGAAATCACTTTCACTCTTTCTCTTCTTCTAACACTGGTGTTTTAGTTAGTTAGGAGATTTTTCTTCAATTTTAAAATTTCAATGAATTTTAAAATTTTTTTATTTGATAGGGGCACTATCCAACCTTATCGTTGGAACCAAAACTGGAACTACATTGGATTGGTTTTGAAAACTGGAACTGGAACTACTCTCGTCTCTAACAACATCATTACCTCCACAACTGATGGTAAAAACATTTCTTTTGTTTTAATCATATTTTTTTTCCCAATATAATTTTTCATTTTTAGATTTGATAAAAAAAAATGATATCTTTTCAATGATAAAATTTATTCTTTTTTTATTTTTTTGTTTCATTAAAATTTTTTAAATAATAATAATTAATTTTATTTAATTTTAATTAACATGTTAATTTCTTGAATTTATTCTTTTTTCTCTTTCAATTAAATTAAATTTTCGTTTTTTTTTAATTTAGTTGGTATCTATTCTGAAAAAGTGAATGTTTTAAATGTTTTCAACAACATCATCTATGATACTGTTGGAATTGATTCCAGATTCGCAGGTGCTTTCGCAGTTGTAAGAAACAACATTATGAGCGGAAGAATAAAAGACAGGGATTCCGCTACTGCTTCCCAATCAAGCAATCGCTGAAGTTACCACCCTCAATACTTACTTTGTTGGTGCTTCCATCTTGAACTTTAAACTCACTTCAGCTGGTGTTCCTGCTACCAAAGATAAGGGTATCACTGTTGCTGTACCAAAAGATTACTGAACATAAGATCTGGAACAAAAGATATCGCTAAAAATTTTTTATTTTTGTTAAAATGAAATATTTAATTATATTTGGAAAAAATAATTTAGGTATTTTTGTTCGATCATTTACTGCTTGCTCCACAAATGTTCCATTCAACGTTGCAAACCCTAGTGTCAGATCTCTTTCCACTTCTAGCTTATTGGAGTAAAAATTATTTTGTTGAATGGATTAGTGATATTTGACAGAGTATAGGGACACTTGTAAGTCATATAAGTAGAGAAATTTTCCATCTATAATCTCCTCTTCTTAGATAATGGCACAATTGTTTATACTAACCTTTATTGTGTGAATAGTCCAGTGAATCCTAAGAATCAATTTATGTGAAATGACCTTCCCAATAATTTATTAGAAATATATATTTATTAAAACTTATAAAGCAAAGAATATAGCACATTTTGTTCAGTGGTAGAATGGACCCCTGCCACGGGTCAGACCCGGGTTCGATTCCCGGAATGTGCATAATTTTTTTTTCTTCTCTTTTTAGAGAAAGGAAGATGTGAAGAAAAAGAATTGAATAGAAAAATAAATTTTTTAGATTGTATATATAAATTTAATTAGAGAAGAAACAATGGGATTTAGAAAGATGTGAAGAAATGAATTGAAAAGTAAACCTTTTAGGTTGTATAATTATTTTTTTAATTTATTTAATTAAATAAAAGAAGAAAGAATAAATAGTAATAAGGAGAGAAATGTTGATAAAAATGAAGTAATTGTTATTTGTAATGTTTTAAGAAACAAACAAAAAATTTAACATTCTATTTAATTAAGAATTCAGACAGAACGTCTTCGTCTTTATTAATTATGTGCTCATTTCTATTTAAAATTTAGATGGATTAATTATTTTTTAAAAGAAATTAATAATAAATAAAAAAAATTGATCAGAATGAAAAGGTAGATGCTGGTATAATCATGATTTCTTTTTCTCATAGTTCTCCTTTTTTTGAGATTTCTAAGCAAAGTTATTACCAAAAATCCAGAAGAGGAAGATTAACATTTGGATTTGATGTTCAAAAACTTCAATAAATTTTAAAATAAAAAAAAATTGAAAATTAAAATGTTGGAAAAAAAGATCAAAATAATACATTCACAAGATGGTGCAGTAAGTTAATATATCTTTATCATTTTAAAATATATTCAATTTATAAAGGGAGATGATTTGATGGCATTGATTTTGATATCTTGTTTTGATAAATATGAATTGATTGCATCCATTCTTACTCCTGCTGATTGTGTATTAAAAAAAAAAATGAATAATATTTTTTAATTCATTTTGAATTCTTTAAAAAAGTATATCATTCCTGCAAAAAATTCAACAAAGAGGATTCTCAACAGTTTTTTCCCCAACAAACCAAAATGTAAATTTCCTTAAATCTATTCTATATTTTTCCATCTAATAGAAACTTTTCCATGATATCCTTAATTTTGATCACGAAAAAAACTTTAACGAAAATTATTTTTATCAGTCTTTACTTATACTGGTTACAGTTCAGAAGATACATTCTACGAAAGTTGGAGAAAAGAGAGTTATAATGTAGACGAAACGTTGAGTGAGTTGCTCAAAGAGACAGAATATGATGAATTCATAGATGATCCCACAGGTTCAATTTTAATAATCAATTGAAAAATAAAATCTAAAAAAAAAAAATAATAAGGAGAGAAAATATCCAATTTCTTAGAAAATAAAGAAGGAGTAGTTTGGCTTGAAACAGGTATTCATTTTAAAATAAAATTTTTGAAATGAATTTTCTTTTTTCCTTTTCACAGGACCTCTTTCAGCGTTAAACTCTGTTTGCTCAAAAATATCGGATATCTCAAAAAAAATAAGCCGGGTGGTTTGGATGGGAGGATCATTCGACAACGAAATAGATCCGACAATAGTAGAATCCAATCCAGAAAGCAAAGAGAAACCAGATGGAACTCAATCATGGGATTCATTTGTGGATACAAAAAGTGCGTACGAAATATTTCAAAATAAAAAGATGCCAGAATTTGTTATAATTACAAGAGAACTCACTGAAAAAGCAATTTTATCTCAAAAAAAACTCGTTCAAAATCTTCCTGATACTCCTAAAGGTAATGTATGGAAAGAAATTTATCCTATGTACAAGGATCAGGAAAGTTACAGGATGTGGGATGTTGTCACTGCTTATTATATTGGATATCCTTCTTTTTTTACTTCAAGAAATTCATTTGTGAAATGTATCCTTGATGGTCCATCTAGGTTAACAACTTTTCCTCTTTTCTTTTATTTATCAATTTTTTTTTTTTTAATCTAAAGGGGAAAGACTGTCGAAGTAAATGAAGGAGAAGATGGAATTCCTGTGACTATTGTTTTAGATTTTGATATCGATACTTTTTATAAGTTTTTGATCATTTCTTTATCCAATTAAAAATTTATTGGATCCTTCAATATTTGGGTATTAATTTTGGATCTTTTTGGAGATGTTATTTTTAGATTCAATAAATTATATTATTCGCCTTATATTAGGGAATTTAAAAAAATATTCTTTTTGAATCCATTTCCAGTCATTCAAACACGAATATCAGGTTTTCTTTTGAATTCTTTTTTCGAATATTTTAAGATTTTTTTTTTATTTATTAAATTTATATTTGGTAAATTAGTATAATTTTTAAAAAAGTATTTCATTATTAAGAAATGAATGATTGGAATTATATGAATACCACTATTTTTTGTTTGCAATTTAAAATAATAACCAATTTTTCACTTTATTTTTTATTTTTTCACACTGTTCAAGTAAATTTTTAGAAAAAAATAAATAAAAAACAATCAATAAACTTAAAAAATACAAGGTAATCTTTACTTCTTGTTTTATTTAAAAGAAAATAAAATTATATTTTTTATTTATTTATATTTTTTTTATTTTATTATTTTTTTATTATTTTTATTAATTTTTTTTTTATTATTCAAACAGTAATAAAAATACAACAAAAAATTTCTATATATTCTTTCAAAACCCAATCAAATCACTGCTTGAAATGGAAGAAATTGATAAAGAACTGTCATATCAATCAAAAAGATATAAGTATGAAAATACAAATAATTTATACAATGGAAATATTGAGGAGAATATAAGCAATGAAACACCATACATAAATCTGGAATTCAATGAAGATAATTTCAATATGGAAGAAATTGAAGAAAATAAAACATCAATTATCAATACATCACAAAATTTATTCTCAGATGAGTTTAATTTTGATCAAAATAATGGATATAATGAAGATCATCTTGATACTCCCATTATATATATTAAAGAAGAAATGAATAGTAACAATAAAATTTCAAAGATATTGAATAAAGAAGAGAATGATTACGAAGATAATTACTTTCAAGACAATTCAGATCATATTAAAGAAGAAATAAAGTTCAATCACGTTGATATCGAAAAATATAAAAATTTTAATAATGGAAGCTATGTAATTAATGGGAAATCGAATGGAATTGGAAACAACAAATTTCAAAATCAGCTCCATTCATCTTTTGAATATCAAAAATACAAGAGTAATTTCGAAGAAATACAACCACCAGCCGATATAGAAGAAAAGACTACGAATTTAAAAGAATCATTAGGGAGTAGCTTCGAACAAATACTAAAGAATACAAACAATACAGAAGAAGAAGATAATGAATATGAATGCGATACAGATATGCTTCAACTCATCAAATCTGCAGAAATAACAAAGAAATTGAAATTATCGAATTTGGGCTTGGACAAGATACCATCATCGATATGGAACTACAAAGAACTGGTAGAATTGGATTTATCAGCAAATCAATTGAAGAGAATAGGAAAAGAACTCTCGATGCTCTCATCATTAAAACTCCTTGCATTGAATCACAATTCCCTATCTAAACTCCCCAACGCACTATGGAAGCTTACATCGCTAAGGAAATTGTATCTGAACAACAACAATTTGAAGGCCATCCCCAACGAGATCAAGAACTTGGAAGACCTCAGAGTGCTCGATTTTAGTTGCAACAACATTTCTGGTGAAGTGCCAAGTGTTGTGACAGGCCTAACAAATCTCGTAGATTTAAAACTTAGAAAAAACCAAATAACGTAAAACAACTTTAAATATTTTTCACTTTTATTAATAATTTATACTTTTAATTACTTTCTTTTTCATTTCACTTTTAATTTTTAATTTTTACTTTGTTTTAGTGATCTACCCTCTCATATGTACATGCTTACCAATTTGAAAGCCCTTTCTATTACTGAGAATCCTCTGAGGGAACCTCCAAAGAGTATAATAAACAAAGGAACTTCTGCCATTTTAACATATTACCAAGAAAAGAAAAGATGTAAGCTTCTCGTCAAATAAATTGAATTTTAAGCTAATCAAATATTCTAATCTAATTTAATTTAATTTAATTTTTTTAAATAAAAGTTTCTAGGGAGAAAGTAAACAAAAAGAATTGGAGAACACTTGATGCAGAAGATAAAGTGAAGGAACTTCAAATGCAGCTTGAAATGGTCGAAAAGAAACTTCTGAAGGAGTCTGCCGCACGTGTGCAAGCAGAAAGAGATCTCCAGAAGATGATTTCTTCCCAATCTCACAAACCCAAACTGAAAAAACGAAGCTCTTCTCGCAAAAGAAGGAGAAACTCTTCTTCTAACGAAGATAAAAACAATCTGAACAACAATAATAATAATACGAACAATAATTATAACAATAATCTTAACAATAATCTAAATAATAATAACATTAATCTAAATAATAATATTAACAACTATAAAAATTATAACGGTAACAATCGTACTGGCAATCGCTTGAATAGCACCAACTACTTAAGCAATAACGAAAATAACAATTATAATGACGAAAACGACTTCTCATTCGACGGTTTATACAACAACAACAATAATATTCAAAATAACAACAACGTCAATAACACTAATAATAACAATAATATGTATAATAATAATAATAACAACAATAATCATAACATGAATGACAATATCGACAATTTCAACAACTTTGTGAACCAAGTGGGTCATTATCCTCAAGGAAACAACACCATGGACTTTGCCCCCTCGCCCAACCACAACCAGCACAAAAACTACGTCAACAACATGGAACACAACTCCTCGCCCAACCGCCTCAACAACTTTTACAAGAACAAGCTCATCTTAGAGAACAAGAAGGAGTTTTCTCATAAATCTCCTCCGCGTCCTTCTCCGGAGAAGGAAAACTGTGCTTGGGAGATCGAGAAGGACGATCTCATTTTCAAGCGGAAGCTGGGCAGGGGTGGCTATGGCGAGGTCTACAAGGGTTTGTGGAGGGGCACGGAGGTCGCCATCAAGAAGCTTTTTGTTGATCCTAAGGATGACTCCTGGAAAGGCAAGCTGGGGAACGAAGTGGACGTCCTCTGTAAACTTAGACATCCAAGTAAAAAAAAAAACATTTTCATTTTATATTTACAATAATTTTAAAATTTATTTAAAATTTTATTCGTTTAAAGCTATTTTATTTTATTTTATTTAATAATTTGATTCTGAATTATTTTTTTTCATATACAATCACTTTTATTTAATTGAAAATTTTTTAATTTTACTTTTTCATTTTTTTTTCTTAGTTTTTTTTTTCTTAGTTTTAATTATTTTTTATTAATTATTTTTTTTTGATTATTTTTTTTGGATTATTTTTCAGAATAGTTTATTTTAATTTATTCAAATTTTTTCATTTAATTCATTTTTTCGTCTTAAAACAGACATTGTTTTATTCATGGGAGCTTGCACTACTTCTTCAGAACCACTGATTGTGACGGAATATTTGAAGGGAGGAAGTTTAGCGGATATTTTGACGGACAAAACGGTGGAGATAGATTACATTTTGAAGCTCGAAATGGCAATGGAGATTTCTCGTGGGATGATCTATTTGCACAAATGTAAACCTATAATCATTCATCGTGATCTCAAAACAGATAACTTGTAAAAAATTTTTTATTTTTTTTATTTTTTATTTTTATTTTTTATTTTTTATTATTTTTTTCATTGTCATTTTTTATTTTTTATTCATTTTTCATTTTTTTTATTTTTCATTTTTAATTTTATTTTATTTTATTTTTTATTTTAATTTTATTTCATTGTCATTTTTTCAAATTAATTTAAGGCTTGTTGATGATAACTGGCATATCAAAATTGCAGATTTTGGGTTGAGTAAATTGAAAGAAAGAACTTATGCTGTGACCACTTGTGGGACCACTGGTAAAATTTTTTTTTTAACAATAAGGAAATCAATAAAAATATAAAATAAAAATAAAAAAAATGAAAAATGAAAAATATTCATTTTTTAAAATTTTAAAAAAAGGTTATGTCGCACCAGAAATACTCAAAAATCAACCATACAGCGAAAAAGTAGATGCATACAGTAAAAAATTTTTTAATCCGAAATTTCTTTCATTTTTATATTTTTTTTTTTGATTTAAATGATTATTTTACTTTTAAATTTTCTCTTTAAATTTTTTTCTTTTAAAATTTTCTCTTTAAATTTTTTTCTTTTTAATTTTTAAACCAACTTTTTTTTTTTTATCAAAAAGGTTTTGGAGTTGTTTTGTGGGAGCTTTTAACTAGAGAAGTGCCTTATGCTGATATGAACACCCTCCAAATAGTAAACTGTATAGGGAAAGGAGAATCTCTTGACATCCCCCTCAACTGCCCAGATGACTACCGTGCTCTCATGGAAGAGTGTTGGGAGCAAGACCCTTTAGAGAGGCCTGGTTTTGAGTACATTTTAATCCAGTTGGAGAGTATTCTTGATCGTTATCAAGATAAGGACGATAAGAAATAAGAAAAAAAAAGAAGAAGAAAATTTGTAATAGTGGGACAAAATTTTCGAGTTGTAGATTATTTTTTTTAATTCTTTCTTTCTATTTATTTATTTTTTTTGTTTATAAAAATTAAAAAGAAAAACAAATTTTTTATTTTTAAATTAATTTATTTTCAATATATTTAAATCGGGAAAAAAACTTTAAATGAAGAAAGAATTCAAATATATTTTCATTTGGAAATGGACAATTTGTTCAAAATTTGATCTATTTCAATTCTCTCTTCAGGTTCATCTTCACAACAACCATCTACAATGGAAACCCAAATCTCGGGAAGATCCTCATCATCGAAAGAATACTCAATGATCTTTCCAAGTGAAAAGATGTTAGACTCTTTGGTGTAAAAGTTACCAAACTCTGGAGAATCACAAAAAAAACTTTTTCTTTTTTCGATTTCCAGTGAGATTTCGGGTGCTAAAAAAGGATTTAAATTCAATTTAGACCTGGGGAGGAACGAATCTTCACTCCTAAACTTTATTTCGCTTAACTTTGCGGTGATTTGGTTGTTTTCTTTGAAGAGGAGGATGTTCTCCATGTTGAGATCCATCCACAACGACTTGTCTAGGAATTCGTGGATTACGAACAAAGCGTAGCACACATTTTTGAGGATGTTGGTTGTTATTTCATCATTAACACCTTTTTCTTTATCGATCCAATTTTTGAAATTTCCTTTCAAAAAAAAATAAAAAAAGTGTTTAAAAAAAAATAAAAAATAATAAATAAATTAATTAATGAAAAAAAATTTATAAACATAAATAATAAAAGTAAATAATAAAAATATAATAAAATATTTTTTTACCTATTTCAGAGTATTCAAATAACAATACATTGGAATCTTTTTCTTTGAGGATTGGATCAGGCACCGAAAAAGCACCATAAAATTTGACAAAGCAAGGATACGAAGAGATGGCCACAAGAATTTCATGGTCGCACCGGAACTGTTTGTATGCAATACTCTCTTCTTCCTTTTCGAGATTCTTTTTGGAGTTTATTTGATTTATAAAATGGATATTCTGAGCATTTTTGTCATTACTTTCGTAGATTTTTAGCAATATTTCATCTAAATCCTTAACAAGATTAAGAGAATTGTTTTTAATTTCATTATTTTTATTATTTTCATTATTTTTTTCTATTTCATTATTTTCGTTATTTTTTTCTTTTTGATTATTATTTTTATTATTTTTATTTTTATTATTTTCATTATTTTTTTCTTTTTGACTATTACTTTTATTTTTATTAGTTTTATTATTAGAGATTTTTTCTTTGTTTTTTTCTTTTGGGATTTCGGTGGGCATGGACGTGTTGGGAAACTTGGCCATCACTTGGTAATGAAGAAACTTTCCCAAATAAATGTGATAAATAGAATCTTCCTTAGAAATACATTTTCCAACACTAAACATCTTATTGTCCACTGTTTGAAATAAATTTTTGGAAAAAAAATAAAAAATAAATTTTGAGAAAAAAAAAATAAAAATAAAAATAAAAAATAAAATAACAATAAAAATATAAGTAAATATCAAATTCAAAATAAGATAAAATTAAAAAATTAAAATAAAATTTTGTTTACATTTTAATAATTTTTGTTTCTCTTTTTTATCTTTGCTTTTAGAAAAACAATTCAAAGCGTTCCGAGGTTTCTCAACAGAGTCCAAAAAAGGGGCAAAACCAACCAAATCAGTGTAGTTGCTAGCAAAGTTGGAGGTGACGTGATTTTCAGGAGTATAAGTGAAAAGGCCAAAATTCTGTTTGATACGAAAAGAAACAGAAGAAAAATCTAAATTTTCATCTTTAATTCTATAAATTCTCTGAAAAATTTTATGATCGTGAGGATTTTTATGGTAAAAACTTAGAAGAGAATTTTCGACTTTCTTGCGATACTTGTAACTTTGAACTTCGTGAACTTCAACGCGGACTTTTTTGCGGAAGTTTTCGACGTTGAGGAGCGGAATAAACTTGGTCTCTTCTTTGGTGAGGCTGCCTTTTCTGCCTTCGTACTCGGGGTCTTTGGGGTCGATCACTAGTGGGAATGTCATCCCCAAGTTAAATTGTTCGAGGCACAAAGGTGGAACGAAGACTTTTTTTTTTAAAAAAAATTTTGTTTTAATTTTACAAGAAAAAAATATTAATTAAAAAAAAATAATATAAAAAAAATTCTTCATTTGAAAAATGTAACGAAAAAAAAAAATATTTATTCAAAAAAGAAACGAAAAATAATACCTTGTTGCTGGTGCTCAACAGGGGGAAAGAAAGTGCCATTACCACCTCCTCTTGTAGATCTCCTAGAAACATTTTGATCCTCGTCATCACTATCAGATTTATCCTCTTTATCATCAATATAATCTTGATCTTTATCATTTTTATCATTTTTTTCATTTTTTTCATTTTTTTTATTATTTTTTTCGTTTTTATCATGTTTATCATTTTTATTGTCATCCACATGGTATTGGTTAACTATTTCTATTTCTTCACTCTCCACAATAATATTTTCATCATCACTGAGAGTCAGATCCACTTTGATTTTTTTGAGAGGTCTGGGTTCTCCACCAAGGTGGATGTCATCTTCTAAACCTACCAAAACATTGTTCGACTCTTTTCCTTTTTTTTTAGGAGAATATTCATCATTATCATCTATTATTATTCTTTTGGTTACTCTGGATGAATCATCGTCTTCTTCTATTGTGATCGTTTTTATCACTTTGTTTACGTTGTTTAAGTTATTTATGTTGTTTACGTTATTTTCTATTGTTCTGTTATTCTCATTGTTATAGTCTATTTCATTAAAGTAAGATATTAAAAGAAAACATGAAAAAAGTATAAAACAATTAAATGAATTAGTTTTAAAAAATTTCAACCAAAAAAAAATAAATAATAAAAGAAAAAAATTCAAAAAATAAAATTGTGATTAAAAACAGAAAAATATATTTTTAACAAAATAATTAGTCTACCCTTTGGATCTATGACCCCAAGATCAACATAAATCTGATTTATTCTATCAATGTCCCGTTGAGAATCATGGCACTTCATGAAATCATTCCAAAGCTTGATAATCAAGGGACATTTTTTGTTGAGTAACTCCTGGTAAGACTTTAAAATGTTGTATTGATGCTGCAAACAATGAGAACAAATATTATACTTTGTTTTTTCGAGAGTGAAACTCTTGTAGTATGATTTGTATTCGTCCAGCCTCTGGTTTTGTCCCTGGCATATTGCACACTCTCCAATTTGAAGAACTTTATCTTTTAGTGTTGTTTTATTATGTGTGGAGCAAGATCTCGCCATTAAAACTTTCTCAGATATGTTCAATGTGCATCTGTCTGTCTTTTTTTGAATTCAAAAAATGTTTATTAATCACAATATGATCATTTTAGGAGATTGGAATCAAGAATAATTTTTTTATTCCAGAAATATGGAATATTCCTTCTTTCCAAGTATATATTTTGATTATTTATTCAAAAATTATGAATTATTCTACCATAGAGTTACATCCTATCTTCCAACAAGGAATCTCACCTAATTTTTTTGCAATCTTCGGACCTTTTGTAATCCTCAAATTATTATATTCTTCCATATTTATCTTCATCAATGAAGACGATTTTTTTTTTTATCTTTCAATTATAATTTTCATTAATAAAATAAAAGAGATGAGAATCAAATGTCAATTTCTCAAGAACAATAACACCAAGATAGTATAGATCGAATATTTTTTCAAATTTTTCTTTCATTTTTTTTGATTTGTATTTTCTCTTTCAATATTAACTTCATCGTAAAGTTGATAGGAGTTAATTATGGTGGTATAGGATTAAAATTCCCAATTGAAATAAAAATATTTTATTTGCTTTATAATTTGCTCAAATTGGAAGATTCAATGATAGAAATGAAATCTTTAGCTTCCAAAGAAGCACCACCAACAAGAAAACCATCAATATCTGGTTGTTCTGAAAGTTGTCTTGCATTGTTTGGCTTGACAGAACCACCATAGATAATTCTGGTGCTCTCTGCAACCTTTTGGCTGACATTAACAGCAAGCCAGTTTCTCAATTCCTTATGGACTTCTTGTGCCATTTCTGGTGTTGCATTTTTACCAGTACCAATAGCCCATACAGGTTCATAAGCAATAACAACTTTATTCCAATCAGTAATTCCCACTATAAAATGAAATTGATTTATTCAAAAAGATATAAGGATATAGGTGTATATAATGAAAGATAATTATTATGTTAATATCAACCACTTCTAATCCAATTATTATTATTTATTTTTTCTTACATGAGAATGCTTTCAATTGTTCAGAATTAATTTGAATAGTTTGTCCCTTTTCTCTTTGTTCTAATGTTTCTCCGATACATGCAATGACATTCAATCCTACTTTTTGAGCATGTTGGATTTTTTTGGTGAGGGTGTTATCATCCTCTTTGAAGATATGTCTTCTTTCAGAATGTCCCAAAATAACCCATTCAAGACCACTATCTTTTATTTGTTCAGCAGAGATTTCGCCAGTGAAAGCACCAGATGTTTCAAAATGGCAATTCTATTCAAAGAAATCAACGAATAAAGTGTATAAATGATTTTGCATGAATTTTTTTTTTTTTTTTTGTTTACTTGTGCTGATAAGAGTATTTCTTTCTTTAATAAATTGCTTGTAAAATCGATATAAATGCTTGGGGGTGCAACCAATACATCTTTTTTTTAAATTTTTGGGATTATATTTTTTTTCTACAATCAAATTATATTTCTTTTACCAACATCTTTATATGTCTTTTGATTCAAGGATGATACCAAATTTGTGATGAATGATCTATTTCCATTCATCTTCCAGTTACCTCCAACAAAAAAACGACGATTGCTACTCATACTGTTCTGAATTTTTTTTTATTTTTTAATTTATTTTTAATCAAAGAGGATTTGAAAATAATGAATCGATTATACAATAGATCTATTTAGAATTCTTTTGTTCGTATCTTTATAAATAATGATTACAAATATAAAAATGTAAAGAAATATAAGGGTAATATGAAAAATTTTCAAATGTTTCGTAATTTTTGGTTTATATGTCAAAGAATAAATCAAATTGTGAGGAAAAGATTTTTTTTATTTTATTTGGAGAAGGATTTTGATAAATTTTCAATTAGAGTGTATGAATATGAATGGATTTGAACAGGAATCAAAATATAGTTATTCAATGTGAATAATTTTAAAATGATTAAAAATAAAAATAATATCGTTGTTGATTTTTTTGTATAAACAAAAGAAATTGATTAGATTTTTGAATTATAATATTCCATTGGAGAGATGATTAAGGAATCGTTTCATATTGGAATTATAAAGAAGAGAAAGATGCCATCATTTAGAGAATCAATAGATTTTATACCACCCTCACCATCATCAAACTCAGATACAAGTGAATATCAAACATCATTAAGAGATTCTGAAGGAGTAGATGATAAATCAGAATTATATATAATTGGATTGTATTATGCTGATCATGAATGGGAAATATCTGATTTCATTTATTCCATAGGTGCTTTGGCTAAAGGGTATACCTTTATAAACTGAAAATAAAATTTTTATTTTTCTTAAAATCAAAATATCATTTTCATTTGACAAAAATGGACTTTAAATTCATTATAAATACAACATTCATCAACTTCAAATCGACATTCAGTATAAATACTTTAATATTTTTCAATATGAATTATATTTAACAATTCTGATTTAATTTTTTCCAATGACCAATTATAAAGATATGGAAATAATAATAAAAGGGGAGTTTTATTGAGAACATTCTCCAGAAAGAATCAGAAAATGGATAATATGAACAATAATGGAACGAATAAATTAACATTGGAGACCGAATCATTTCTCAAATCAATAAATAAAGATGGAGAAATATGGAAGCCAACACAATTAAAAAATGAATCACAAAAAATCGTAAATATTTTTTGCGGAGAAAATATAGCGGGATATATTACAGATAAAGGAGATGTATATACCAAAGGATCAAATGATATCCATTTTTCTGTATTAGGCTTGATTTCATCGAGCAACAATAATAGTGATAAGAATGAAAAATGGGATGATTTCAATCAAGTGAGAGTGGCTGCAAAAATAACCTCTATATCTCATTATTTAAATCATTGTTCCGCTTTAACAAGTAAAATTTAATTTTATTTTAAATAAAATTAATATCAATGTTAATAGGTTCTGGAGATGTTATTTTGTGGGGATATAATACTGATACATCAACTGTTGCATCATCTTCCAAAGAGAACAAAAAAAAGTTGAATAGGATTAAATCTGAAAAGCAACTCAATGAACATTCTTTGGGAATGTTCAAAACATCAGGACAGTTAGGAAACAAAACGGACAAATGGAAAACACCTTTTTCTCTCTTAAAAACTAATCCAACATTCTCTAAAAATGTTGAGAAAGTGAAAGCAGTAAGCACAGGTTCTGTCCATACTGTTATATTAACTGATGAGGGTGTTTGGACAATGGGATCAAATGAAGAAGGACAAGTAAAATTTACTTTTATCAAAAATTATTATTTTTATTTATCTTTTTGTAGTTGGGGAGAGAAGGGTCTAATTATTCACCAACTTTGGTTGTATTTCCAGAGGAGTTTGAAAAATCCAAAGACAAGATTGTTAAAATTTGTTGTGGTGCTCATCACACTCTTGCCATAACAGAAAAAGGGTTTGTATATTCATGGGGATGGGTAAATTTTAAAAACTAATTTATATATTAAAAAATTTTTAATTTGGATTTTGTAGAATTCTAATGGTCAAGTTGGACAATCAAGTAATAAATGTTACAAGAAACCAACTTTGGTAAATGGAATAGACAAAGTAGTGGATGTGTCTGCCGGTAATGCACATTCATTATGTCTTACAAAGAGTGGGAAAGTATTCTCTTTTGGGTCGAATATTTACGGACAACTGGGCAGAGTCACTCCCGAGTTTGATCAAGACTTCTTTTACAAGCCCAACATATTAGATTTTACTTTCGAAAACATTAAAAAGATAGAATGTGGGGTTTACACTTGTTCTGCAATCTCCACTAAAGGCTATGGTTATGTGTGGGGAAGGCTGGCCAACCAAAACCTTTCTGCTCATCAATTCACACCAAGAAAAATCAACAAATTGTTCGACAAACGTACTTGGATAAGGAATATAGCTTGTGGAGGTTACCATTTCATGGTATTGACTGACAACTTTTGTTCAAAGCTGCTCAGTGTTTGTGTGAAGATGTGCAAATGTGATTACAGCTTACACAAACCTGCTTATCTTTTGCAAATATTTCCGAGGCTCCACACCGATACTATAAAGTTTATCCAAGACAGAGCAATAGATATTATATCAAAAGGTAGATTTTATTTGTTTTTTTTTTTAATTCTTCAATTAATTTATTTTATTTTAAAATAAAGATGAAAGAGATTTGCGGCGTATAACTCTTGATGCAAATCATATCATTTTCAAACTCAGCACGAATTATACCCAAACAATGAGGTTCCTTGCTTTCAGAGCCACCATTGCTATCACTAATAACACCAACAACTCCCTTTTCATCAACATAGATCTTCCCAAATCACTTAAATCCACAAAGTACCAAATACAGTTTGAACCAAACAATTTTGAGTTGGGAAAGAAGAAAACAACAAAAGTGTTGGTTTTGATCAAGACATTCAAACAAAAGGAAGATCTTTTTTCTCTTTTTGCCATCAACTCTCTCAGTAACAAAAACGATTTGAATGTGATTGAAGGATTAGAAGAGGAAAAGATCGCTGATCTTAATCCTATCACCCAATATGTATTTTGCGAGATAGTGATCCCAAAGACAAGAACCCAATCCGTGATATTAGAGAAAGGACTAACATCTTTATCATTAAACAAATACAGCGTTGCTTTTCTCAAAACTCTTTCGTCATATGTCCCAAATGTTATCTTAAAGAGTGTATCCAAAAGAAAAGGTCCGCTTTTGGGAATAGAACACCAAGTCTTCAACGCTTCTATTTTGTTCATTGATATTTCTGGATTTACGAGTTTGAACGAAAGACTCGCCAAATTGGGAGGTAGTGGTATTGAGCAAGTTTCCAAACACATCAACTCTTATTTTGGGAAACTGATTGATAATGTCTATTCACATGGTGGAGATGTTCTCAAATTTGCAGGAGATGCATTGATATGTAAAAAAAAAAAAATTAATCATTATTTAATTCTTTTCAAAAAAAAACTATAAATTTATTTAATAGGTATGTTTTCTGAAGAGCTTTACACAACAAAAGATCTTGCAATGCGAGCTATCCAATGTGGTTACGAAATCCAATCCAAACTTGCCATTTATGATTCCAAAGAAGGATTTGTATTGTCTTTGCACATTGGAGTGAGCTGTGGAGAAATTTCTTCATTGCATTGTGGAGGTATAGATGGATCTTGGGAGTATGTAGTTGCAGGAGATCCAATGGTCCAGTTGAAAACTGTAAAAGAATTTTTTATTTTTATTTTTGTTAATTCAATTTTCATTTTTTTTTTTTTTTAAAAAAAGGCTGTTGATAATAGTAGTTCAGGTGAAGTTGTTGTAAGCAAGGAAACATGGGAGTTAGTAAAAGAAAATTGTGTAGGAGAACAAAGAGGAAACGATTGGTGGATAAAAGAAATCGAGAAGAGAGTAGAACAAAAGCCACTTGTAAACAACATCAACGTAACTTTTGAAAACGAGCCTGCTCTTCGTTGTTATATCCCTCCTGTTTTGCTGAATGCTTACGAATCTTTGATGGTTGGCTGGTTGGGTGAGCTCCGACAAGTTTCTGTTCTGTTTGTTAATTTGACTGGGTTGACTTATTCAAAGGAAAAAGGTATTGATGCAAATGGTATCCATCAAGCATTATGTACAATGCAGAATGTTATTTTCAAATACGAGGGTATATTTTTGAAAACAAAATTTAAATTCTTTAATTTTTTTTTTTTTAAACAAGGTATTGTTAGACAGTTTCTTGTTGATGATAAGGGTACAGTTTTGATTTGCGGATTTGGAGTACCAACTACACATGAAAATGATGCGATCAGGGCCATTAAAACTGCTATCGAAATACATGAAGGATTGGACAAACTTTCTCTTTCTAATTGTGTGGGTATTGCAACAGGGAAAGGTAATGAAACATTTCTTTCTGTTTTTTTTTTGGTAATCTTTATTCTAATCCTTTTTTTTTTTAAAAATAGTATTTTGTGGGAGTGTAGGTAGTCGTAAAAGATGTGAATTTGCTATGGTCGGTGATACTGTAAATCTATCTTTTAATTTATTCTTTTTAAATTTCATTTAAATTTCATTTTTTTTTTTAACAAAACAAGGTGAATTTAGCTGCAAGGTTGATGGGTGTTGCAAGTAAACTCAAAATCAGTGTGATATGCGATGAAGCTACCTACGAACAAGCATCAGGGCACAATCGTTTCACTTTCGAGCCACTTGAGCCTCAAAAGTTGAAAGGAAAGGAGAATTTGGTGAAAGTATACCAACCTGTACAAAAACACCGAATCTGGAAAATGGAGGATGCAAAGACTATGTTAGTGGGGAGAGAAGTTGAAATCGACAAAATCACTTCTACATTAAGATACTTGGCTTTTGGTGGGAGTGGTGCTTCCATTTTAATTGAAGGTAAAAAAAAAAAAAGGAACAATTTCTAAGAAGTAAATTTTCTAAATTTATTTTCGTTTCAAAAAAAAAAAAAAGGTGATGTTGGAATGGGTAAATTTTTTTTTTTAAATTTTTTCTTCAAATTTTTAAAAAATTCTTTTGCAAATTTTTAACAATAAAAAAAGGAAAATCATCTTTGACTGATTATGCTATGAACTTGGCCAAACATTTGAACGTTTACTATCTTGTAGGATCGGGAGATTCCATAGAAAAGAATACTCCTTTTTATTGCTGGCATTCTGTTCTCCAACAACTTTTTGGCTTCGAGAAATCAGATCCACAGAGTGAGTTCAATCAGAACATCTTCTCCCAATTGAACGAGGAGTTGTATCAAAGCGATCCCAGTATGATCGAGTATGTCCCTTTGTTGAAATACATTCTGATGAAATCTATGCCCTATGAAAAAAGTGAGATTGAAATCGAAGAAAAACATACTGCAAGATTAGAAAATAAGATTCATATGAATACAAGGTAAAAAAAAAAAATTTGAAAATATTATTAGAATTTAAATTTATTAATTAAATTTAGATTTATTAATTTAAATATTATTTGATAAATGAGATGATAATAGAATTTAAATTTTTTTAATCTTTTTCTTTTGAATTAGGACAATATTCAAATATTTCTTACAGAAAAGAGCATCTACTCAACCTATCATTCTCATTATCGAAGATATACAGTGGATTGACGAGTCTTCTCTTCTTCTTTTGAGGGAAGTGGCAGAGGAAATAAAACACATCTTTTTATTAATTACTTCGCGTCTGTATTATAAGTACAGCGAACATGGAGATTTTGCAAAGATCAAAAGTATGGAGCACGTCACCAAGGTTGTTTTGAGACCCTTGGAAAAGGAAGAGTCTGCCACTCTTTGCAAAAATTTGTTTGATTGTTCATTTATCAACCCATCGATACCTGAAGCTATTTTTTCAAGAGTACAAGGAAATCCCATGGTAAACAAAAATAATTTGAGAATTTAATTTTGTGTTTTTTTTAATTTCTTTTTTTAATAGTTTATAAGAGAATTCGTTCGAGGACTGAAGGAAAACAACGTGACCAAAATCATCGAGAAAGATGGGAAGAAGTATTGTGATCTTTCTGATGAATCCAATATCTTTTCTGTTGAACTTCCAAGTAACGTACAATCCGTTATTAATAGCAGAATAGACAAATTGCAACCGAAACATTTAATGGTATTATTCTTTATAATTTTCTTTTTTTTTTTTATTATTTTATAAAATATTTAGGTGTTGAAAGTTGCGTCTGTTATAGGACATGAGTTTTCTCCTTCAATGTTGTTAGAAGTGTACCCTATTGAAGGACAAACGAGTAATCTTTCTTCTTTCCTTTCTTTTCTTGCAAATGAAGGTAAATTTATATTTCAATTATTCCTTTTACTATTATTTATTTACTTATTTTTTTTTTAAAAAAGGATTTTTGTCATTGAAGGAAAGAGATGGAACTTATCAGTTCAAACACGCCATTATTCAAGAATGTGCTTATAATCGTCTCCTTTTCCAACAAAGATTAGAACTCCACCAAAAGATAGCTCTCAAATACGAAGAAATGTTTCAACATGACATCAACTCTTGTTTCCCTAAACTCGCTTACCATTGGAAGAAAGTTTTGGAGGGTTTGGCTAGCTCTTCTTTGGAGGATTACTCTCCTTCTGACGATAAAATTGATGACAAGTTTATTCACAAAGCCTTTTTTTATATGCAAAAAGCAGCAGAAACAACAGCAACAAACGAAGAAACAACTTATGGTAATATAAACTTTAAAATTATAAATATTTTTTTTAATTGACTTTTTAAATCCTTTAGGTTGGTGGAAGCAAGCTCTTTCTCTTGTTGAAAGGTTACCTGTTTCTAAAAAGATGAAAACAAGTTATCAGAGACTTCTTTCTTTGAGAATGATGGGAATGGACATGAAAAGGAGCCATGTCGGATTTTCCCCCACCATTCTGAAAGATGTTAACGTTTCATCCGATGAAGGGGTGGATGAGGATTTTGGGAGGGATCTTCTTTCTCATTCACAACCTTTGAAGATCAACAAATACAACTTTAGATTGCCAAAAATCAAGAATCTCAAAAAGAACCTCAACTTTGACTTTGAAAAAGCTTTCAGTGCTCAGGAAATGTCTTCTTTTGGTTCTCACATTGCAAATAAGGATGATTTCACAGAAGATAGCAACGATGATGGCAAGAAAGACATTGATGATCATTTTGATACTGATAAAGATACCATCACTGACAAAGATGATAAAGATACCAAGGAAGACAAGGATGATACTGAGGATCTTGTTACCAATGAAACCATTGAGCTCAAGGATTCAACTTCTATTATTGATGAGAAGATTGATGTCAATGAGATCGAGGGTGGAGATGATTGATTTATTATTTTACAACTTAATGTTCTTCATTTCTTTTACTTTTTTAAAAATACACTTTTATTGTATTATTTTCTAATGTATATTAATCTTTTTAAAAAAAAAAAAAAATTAAGAGAATGTTAATTAAAACATTATTTTGTACTTTTAAAAACTTCTTTTGTTTCATTTGTTTTGATCTTTAATTATTTTTTTTTTTTTTTTATTAATCTTTCACACAAAAAAAAAAAAATAAAAAAAAATTAGATCATGGGTAACATTATGGGCTATGGCTCTAAGCCAGGCTATGAAATTGATGAGGAACCTCAAAAATATAAGGGATTATACGACAATTTATTCACTGCCAAAAAGCCCAATCAATTCCCCAAAACATTGGTTTCCATATTTTTGCATGAATCAAACAGATCAAATGAAAATAAGACAAAATTGATACAGAATGGAATAACTGTAAAAATATTTTCTCATTTTTAAAAAATTTTATGAACCACATAAAGAAAGCGAAATATATTTGTTTTGATAAAGTATATATTACAAGATTCAAAGTTTATATATTGAAATATTGCATGAAATAGTTTCTTAATTCAAAAAATGAAGTAAATATTTATAAAATTTTGGTGAAAATAAAATTTTTGATTCCACTATATCCAAAAGAGAATTCAAGAATATAATTCTTTGATTGATAAAATTTGATTTCCCACAAAATCATTTATTATTTTAAAAAGAATCTAATGAGATTAAGACACCCAATCTTCATAAAATTCATCGAATCAAAGCAAGACAAAAAGGGAGAATCCAACATCTTCTACGTGATAACAGAACACGTGAAAACGCTCGACTCAGTACTAGATAGAATGAACATAACAGTGAGATTGTTGGGATTATACGAAATAATAACGGGATTAAAATTTTTGCACGAAAACGAAATCTCGCACAACAATCTCAAAATCTCCTCCATTTTCGTTTGTTACTCTGAGGAAGGAATTTCTTTCAAGTTGGGCGCTGTGGAGTATGCTCAGAAGGCCTCTCAGACCACCAAAGAGGATGTGAAGAATATGGATCAAGATATTTTGCCTCCTGAAGATGTGATCTTTTTTATTTTTTCAATTTTTTTTATTTTTATCAATTTTTTTTTATATTTTATTTACAAAAATCGGATTTTTAATTGAAATATTTTGAAGATTATTTATGATTTTGTTAAAATATTTTTCATACTTTTCGTAGAAAAAATTTACAAAAAAAAACATTTGTTTTTAAAATTTTTTGATTTGATTTATAAATTATTTCTTAAAAATTTTCGTGCTGATTTTTATTTTCATTTTTTAAATTTTTTTTTGCTTAAATTACTCATTATTTTTTAATATTTTTTTATACCCATTATTTTTTATTGATTTTATAGTTAAAATTTTTCTCATTTTTTTATTTCTTTTTAAAAATATTTTCATTTTTTATATTTTTTTATTCTTAGAAAATAGAAGGATCAGTTAACAAAAAAATAGAATCACGAGACATTTGGTCCCTCCATCTAGTGCTCAAAGAAATGTTCAAAGACATCAACAAAAACACTCAAATCTCCCAACTCCTCGACCAAATGATCGACTCATGTTCCAAACAAGATCCCTCCTCCCGCCCCAGCGCCTCCCAACTTCTTTCTCATACCCTTTTTTCTTCCTCCAATTTCATTCAAACCATCACTTCTTTGTCTACCATCACCACCATGGAAGAGAACGCTAAAAACAATTTTTTCAAGGATTTGATTCACAAGTAAAAAAAAAAAAAATTATTTTTTATTTTTTGTTTTTTGTTTTTTATTTTTATTTTTTATTTTTTCATATTTTTTTATTTTTTTTTTAAATTTACATTATTTTTTTACTTTACAAAAATTTAAATTCTTTGTATTTACTTTAATTTAAATTATTTAAATGAAATACTAAAATTTTTGAAAAAATTTGTTTATTTTTATTAACATTTTTTTTTTCTTTCAACATATTCATTTCATAGAATGCATTTTATTTTGTAAAATAATACCAATAAAAATTTTTTTTTTCATTTAAAATCAAAACTAATTCCAAAAAAAATAATTTAAAAAAAACACAAAAATAAAAATCAAAATCAAACAAAAAAGATTGAAAGAGTTGTCCCTTGAAGAGATCAAAGAATACATCTTCCCAAAGCTTCTTTCGAGCGAAACTCTTCGTGAACCCCACATCCAGCAATTTTTACCATTTCTTTTTTCATCAAAAGAAGACAATAAAAATGCTCTTCTCAACAAAAAAGAATTTGAAACTTTAATTATCCCTTTTATTGTAAAAAAAAAATTTTTTTATTTTTTTTTATTTTTTATTTTTTTCATTTTTTTCATTATTTTTATTTTTATTTTTCATTATTTTTTTTCTAATTTAAAATCAATTTTTTTTAATTCGTTTTATTTAAAAATATTTTAATATTTTTTGTTTTAATTTTAAATTTATTATTATTTGAATCATTTTTTATTTAAAAATATTTTATTTTATTTTTTTTTGTTTTAATTTTTTTTAATACATTATTCTTGTTTTAAAATTTTTTTTTATTATTTAAAATATATTTTTTTGTTTCTTATTTTTGTTTTATTTTTTGATATTTAAAATTTTTTTTTTTCAAATTTTGTTCAAAAGGTTTCTCAATTTGATGAGAAAGACAGAAATGTGAGAATAACAATGCTAAAACAATTTAGCGTGTACGTGTCTTATTTGCCTCAAAACACATTGAAAGAAAACATAGTTTACAAAATTTTGGAGGGTCTGGGAGATAAGGAGAATTTCTTGGTTTTCAACACTTTAGATTCCTTGCCTATTTTGTTTTCCCATCTTTATCATTCTGATCAATGTAAAAAAAAAAAATCTTTTTTGGACAATAACACAAGAAAAAAATAAAAAAAAAATCAAAAAAAATTAAAAAATTAACAATTAAAAAATATGGAAGATAATTATGAATAAAAAAATAAAAAATTAAAATAAAAAATAAAAAAATAAAAATAAAAAAATAAATAAAAATTAAAGTTTAAAATTAAAAATATTTTTAAATGAAAAAATAAAATAAAATAAAATAAAAATTAACTTTTTCCTTTTTAAATAATTTCTTTTGAAGCATATCTTTATGGGTTGTTGAGTTCTACATTGATTCACATTTTTGTAAAAATAATTCTTTACGATCCCTTCATACCTGTGAGAATCTACGCACTCAAAACGTTGTCTCAGATCTGGAAAGTTTCTCCAAAGGTGATTATAGAGTACGAACAACAACATCCCAATCCAAACAGCACTACTTCTCTTCGCAACACCATTTTGGACATTTATGACAGGTTTATTTTTTAATATATTAATTTATTTATATTTGATTATTTATTACTTCTTTTTTATTTTATTTTTTAAATTTTTATTTTTTATTTTATTGTTTTTATTCATTTTTTGGTTTAATATTTTTTTGAGTATTTTAATTTTGATTTTATTTTTTTGATTTTTGATTTTTTGTTTTTATTTTATTGATTTTTTTTACTTTTTATTATTTTTTTTTTTAATTTTTTAAAAATTTTTATTTAATTTCATGGATTTATTAATTTTTTTTTTTTTTTAAGATGCCTTGTTCACAACAACCACGAGTTGAGACTCTGTGTTTTGGTTTGTTTCAATATCATTGAGGACGTTGTTGACACAGAGCTCGCAGTGAAAGAGTTGATCACCCTCTCTGTGTCCCTCCTCCTCGACCCAAATGAGTAAACATCCAGAAAAAAATTATTTTAATTATATATTTTTATTTTTATATTTTATTTTTTTGTTTTTTTGTTTTTTATTTATTGATTTTGATTATTTTTTATTTTTTATTTTTATCATTTTATTTTATTATTTTATTTTTGTTTTCCTTTTAGACAAGTGAGAGAACAAGCCAACATCACTTTGAACAGTCTTCTTTCTGCAAATGCCAGCAAGTCAGTTTCTCCCAAACAAATCAAGGCCATTCCCTTGCCCACTCAACCTGAAACTGTGCACCAAAGAAAAGACTGTAAAAAATTAAAAAATAAAAAAAAAAATAAAAAAAAAATTAAAAAAAAAAATATTAAAAAATATTAAAAAAAAATTAAAAATAAAAAATAAAAAGTAAAAAAATAAAAAATAAAAAATAATAAAGAAAAAGTAAAAAATAAATTTAAAAATTATTTGCAGATTTTAAAGGATCTATTCCAAGACAAGAGCAAGACCAATACAACAACCCAACATTTTCCAATCGAAGTGAAAACGGAAGCAAAAAAAATTTGCCTCTCAACAAAAATAATAACAACAATAAATTCAACAACAGTCGGAACAATGACAAAAAAAAAACTCCGCCTTTAAGAAAAAAGTCCGAAACGAAAAAACCTAACTGGAAAAAAAATGATGATAATGACAAAAATGATTTTGGTGATTGGAATGAAAAAAATGAGGAAAATAATCGTCAATTTAACAACTTCAAGAAAGATGAAAGTCTTTCGACAAAAAATAACCAAATTGAAAATAAAGGTTATAAATGTTTTTTTTTAAAATTTTTCATTAGTTTATTTTATTAATTTCTTTTATTGTTTTTCATTTTTTATTTTATTTCATTTTTTATTTTTATTTTTTATTTTTTATTTTTTATTTTTTATTTTTTATTTTTTATTTTTTATTTTTTATTTTTTATTTTTTATTTTTATTTTTTATTTTTTATTTTTTATTTTTCATTTTTATTTTCTTTTCAATTAGATGATTCTTTTGAAAAGGGGGAGAAAGAGGAAGAGGGATGGGGAGACTGGGAAGAAAACAGTGACAATGAAAATGACAAAAATAATTATTTGAATGATCTCAAAAAAGAGACCCTCTCCAAAAATAAATTTAATCAAAGGTACTTTAAAAATCTAAATAAATTAAAATAATGATAAAATAAAAATAAAAATGTAATCAATAATTAATTATAAATACAAATTCTTAAAAATGTAAAAAAAAAATAAAAAAATTTTTAAAAATAAATTAAATCATTTTATAAAAAAAATTTATTAAATAATTTTATAAATTGAAATTAAAAATAAATAAAAAATAAAAAAAATTGAAATAAAAAAATTTTATTAAATAAATTAAGAAATTAAATAAAATGAGACAATTTAAAATTAAAATAATTATAATAATTAAAAAAAATAAAAACATTAAAACTAATATTCTCTCCGATACACAAAGTAATGATGAAGAAGAAATATTGACAGACACAACATCATCTTTTTCAAAACCAAACAACACCAAAAAAGAAGAAGTCCAACCAACACAAACACCAACATTAACTCCAACCACAATACCCCTCCCTAAAAAACCACTCCCTCAAAATACTCCTCCCAAAGATGAAAACTTTGATACTTCTGTCAAAATAAATGATCTTGATGTTGACAATAAGGGAAGCTTCAATTTTTTCGAAGGGATGGAGGCTGTTGTCTCGAAAGTTGTAAAAAAAAATTTTTTTTTATTTTTTTTTTTTATTTCATATTTTTAAATTAAAATTTATTCAAAATATTTTTTATTTTTATTTTTTATTAAATTTATTTTTAATTCAAAATATTTTATTTTGAAATTTTTTATTATTATTAGTTAACATTCAATATTTTTATTTCTTTTTATATTTTTTTAACAATTTTATAATTATGAATTTTTTATTTTTTATTTTTATTTTTTTAACAGAAAGTACATGATGTACCAAAACAGACGAGTTTTGTAGTAAGCAGTCTCTCATTGAAAGATGATGAAGATGAAAAAGATACAGGAAAAGAGGATAATTGGGATGATCTCGGTGATTGGGACGAAAAAGATGAAGAAAAACGTAAAAAAATTCATTTTATTTTTAATTTTTCAAATATTTTATTTTATTTTTTTATTTTTTATTTTTATTTTTATTTTTATTTTTATTTATTTTATTTTTTATTTTTTTTTATTTTTTTATATATTTTTTTTTTTTATTATTATTTATTTTTTTATTTTCTATTTTCATTTTTTAATTTTCTTTTTTGAATTTTTTGTGATTTATTTCTCCTTAGAAAATGAAGACGAAAAAGATGATTCAAAGGAGGATAATGATGACGAAGATGAGCTCATTTTTTTGAACGAGGAGAAAATGAAGAAAAAGAAGGAAGAAGAGGAACAACTCAGACAAGAAAAATTAGAAAAAGAAAGAATAATTCGTGAAGAAGAGGTAAACAATAAATTGTTTAAACTTATTTTAAATTAAATTTTTTTTTTTTTATTAATTTTTTATTTTTTAAACTTATTTTAAATTAAATTTTTTTTATTTATTTTTTTATTTTTTATTTTCATTTATTTTTTCATTTATTTTTTATTTTTATTTTTTTGTTGTTATTTGTTTTTATTTTTTTCATTCATTTATTTCTTTATTTTTGTTCATTTTTTCATTTTAATTGTTTCAATTTTTTTAGTTTTTTTTATTTTAATTTTCCAAAATTTTTACAAATCAAGGAAAATAAAAAACGTGAAGAATTCAAAAGGAACATGGAAAGAGAAAGACAAAGGTTAGAAGAAGAGAAGCAAAGGCTCCAAAAGGAGAAAGAACAGAAAGAACTGCAACAAAAACTCGAAAACGAACGAAAAGAGAAAGAAAAACTTGAAAAAGAAAACAAGAAAGACAAAGGAGATAAGGGAGATAAGGAAGATAAGGGAGATAAGGAGGAGGACGATGACTTTTCTTTTGAGGAGGAGCCTAAGAAGGTTTTGGTTCCTGTCAAGAAAAAACTTCCTTCTACTAAGAAGTCTTCCAATCCCCCTAAAAAACCTGCCAAGAAGAAACTTGGTGCTACTGTCATCACTTCGTCTAATGATGATTTTGATTTTTAATTTAAAAATAAAAAAAAATATTTTTTTTTTTTTTCATTCATTTGTTTGCTTTTATTCTTATTTTTCTTTCAATTGTACCCTTTATTTTTTCTCCTGTTTCCATTTTAATATTGATTTGTTTTTTCATGTGTTCCCTTTTATTTTTTATTGAAATTCAAAATAAAACAAAAACAAAAAAAAAAAAAAAAGGAAAATTTGATGATTCAAGTTAAATTGGTTATTGTTGGAGATACTGGTGTTGGAAAAACATGGTATAAGAGATTAAATGGAATTTAATCAAAATTTTATCGATTATGGTACTCCTATTTAAAGCTCATTGTATTTGATCTTATTATAGTTTGTATATAAGCATGTATTGTGGTGCATTTCCAGGAGAATATATACCAACCTTATTTGAAGATTCAACTGGAAATGTGATGATTGATGGGAAGCCAGTATGTTTGAATATAAGCGATACACCAGGATCAAATGAGTTGGAAAGAGGAAGATTGAAGTATGAGGGTACTGATATTTTTTTGGTTTGTTTTTCATTGGTGAATGAAGAATCATTGGAGAATGTGAAGAAAATATGGGCCGATGAATTGGATCAACATGCACCAAAAACATCAATAAAATTGTTGATAGGTAAATTAAGGTTTTAATTTATATTTTCTTCCAAACATGTCTTTTGTATAACTAAACAATCATCGAAGATAATTAATTATTTGAGTAAAAATATCAATTTGACCAATTCTTATAGTTATATAAAATCATTTGAATGAGGAAATTTGTGATCATCTGATTAATAAACAAATTATCTTTTTTAGAAAGTTCAACTCAAAGAAAAAATACTTCTTCCACTTTAAAGATTATCAAAATCTGACTTTTTTTTGATTTTATTAAAAGGAACCAAATTAGATCTTAGGGAAAATTCAGAGTACATTGAAAAAATGAAAGAGAGGAACAAAGAATCAGTAGCTTTCGAACAGGGAATTCTAATGGCGAAGGAGATAGGAGCAAAGAGATATATCGAGTGTTCCGCTTTGACCCAAAAAAATTTAAGATCTGTATTTCAAGATAGTGTAAAGATTTTTCTCGATTCTAGGTCTACTGATCCTCGTAGGAGAAATAATAATTGTATTTTGTTCTAAAAAAAAAATTTTTAAAGTTTAAAATATTAAAAAAGTTTGAAAAAACTGTTCACAATGAGTTCACAGCTTTTGTTTCAAACTTTTTCAAACTTTTTCAAGATCAATATTTTTTAGAACAAAGAATATTGTTACAATCAAAGTTCTTTTATTGAAGTAAATGAAAAAAAAAAAAATGAAAAAATATTTGAAGACAAATTCGGGTTGTTTTTCATCCCATAATATATTCCTTTGTGGTAAATCATAATCAACTATTGGAAACCATCTCATAATCAATATCCAACTTTAAAAAAAAAAAAAATAAGAAAATGGAGATTTGATGTCTTTTGGATCTAACAACTTTGGGCAATGTGGGACAGCGAATCATCATGGATCCATAAATTTACCAACAAAAATAGGAAATAATAAAAAGATAATGAGGATCATATTGGGACCCAACACTTCGTTTTATTTGGAAAGTAAAAAAAAAAAATTTTGATTTAAGAAATTGATAAACTCATTTATTCAATCATTCATTCTGAATTAGAAAATGGGGATTTGTATGGATGTGGTGACTAATTTTTTTTTTTTTTTAAATTCTATAAAAATTCAATCCTAAATTTCTTAATTTCTCAATTTCTCAATATTTTTTAAAATAGGGATGAATGGAAAAGGTCAACTTGCATTGCAGCATTGTCAAAATTTAATATATTTTAAGTTGTTAACTTCAGATGTGAGAGACATCTGCGCATCTTATTCTTTTACAATCATCCTAAAAAGTAAAATTCTTATATCATTATTTTTTTAAACTTTTATTTCTAAAATTTTTATTATTTACAAATAATTTTTTTTCATTTTAATTTTTTTGTTATTTTAATTTTAATTTTATTTAATAGAAAATGGTGTTTTGTATTTTTCTGGTGAAGGATTTACCAAGAAGAAAAAAGAGTGGACGGAGTTGGAGATCGATGACGTAGCATCAGTATGTTGCGGAATAGACCATGTGTTGATTTTAAAAAGTAAGTAAAAAAAAAATCTTTATAAATTTTTTATTTTAATTATTTTTTTAATTTTTTATTTTAATTATTTTTTTAATTATTTTTTAATTTTTTAATTATTTTTTATAATTTTTTAATTAAATTTTTTTTTCATTTTTTTTTAAAGAAAACGGAGAAGTGTGGGGAATGGGGTCGAATCACCATGGCCAAGTTGTTTGTGGATCAAAAAAGATGTACTATCCCGAACTCGTTCTCATCATGACAGACGAGAATATTCTCTCCATCTGCTGTGGTTACACCAACTCCTTCATCATCACCAGTAAAAAAAAAAAAATCAAATGAAAAATAAAAAATAAAATTAAAATTAAAAATAATTTAATATTTTTAAAAAAAATTTAAAAATAACATAATGAAAAAATTTTTTCTATAGAAAATATAATCGGAGAAACAGAAATGAAGTGTTTCGGGATGAACTCTGGTTATGAGTTTGGACTTGGGCACTCTGATGAAATAAAATCCATAGAAACAATCACAAAGTTCAAAAATATAAGAAGTGCTCATTGTGGGACTTTTTGTACTTATTTATTTTTAGGTTGGAAAAAAATTTTTATTTTCCAAAAATTTTTTTTTTATTTTTTTTTTTTTTCAATTTTTTTTTTTCAACTTTTTTTTTTTGAAAAAAATTTAGAAGATGGTACACTTTGGGAAACAGGAAAAATTTATAATGATAAGAACCGTAACACTCCAAATTCTATAAAAGAATTTACAAAATCTACTCATAAAGATATAGTTCAAATTAGCGCATGTCATGATCATGTCATTTTTTTGAACAGTATGAACATATTCAAATTAATTTTAAAGATTGTATTTTTAATAAAAAAACTCTTTTTTTTTATTTTATAGATCGTGGTTATGCCTTCTCTTATGGAAGTAGAGTGAATGGAAAACTTGGAACTAATGGAAATTTACTTTTAGATAACAGAATAGAACTAAGAAGAATTATCCTAATTCAAAACACAGTATATTTGAGTGTAAAAAAAAAAAATTATTTTTTACAATATTTATTTTTACATTATTTTATTTCTTTTTTCAATTTTTATATTTTTTATATATGTTTATTTTTTTAGAAATGGTCTCATGATAATCACAAACATTTCGTTAAATATTTCCATGAAATAATTTTCATGTTTACAAAATGTATAAAGTTTGGACTGAAAGGAAAATTCCCCAAACCTATTTTCGCAATTATCATCAATATCTTTTTGGAAGATAACAACGAAAATTTTATGCAAATTGCTGAAGAGGAAGAAAAAAGAGAAGTTAATGAGGTCACCAAACCAAATAATGTGGTTGAAATCGTAGATAATAACAAAAATAAAAGTCAAACTAAAATTGAAGAAAATAAAAAATGTATTTTATTTTGAAACAAAAAAAAATTGTTCTATTCTTTTATTTTTTTAATATCCACAACAAAAATTTTTTTTCTTTGGAGTTAATAATTGTATATTATTGCTACTTTTAGTTCTTTTGTTTGCTATAGTAATGTTTTCGATCAAAAGAGAATGCTTTTCATTGTACAAATTTTCTATCATGTTCACTCTGTTTATTTCTTTAAGGATGTTACTAAAAGCAAAATCAATGTTGGATCCATTAAGAGCTGAAACTTCGGTAAAGAAAATTTCGTTTTTTTCTTTCAAAAATATTAAGAAAAAATTAAAAATAAAAATAAAATGAAAAAATTTTACCTGAATATTTTTTTGCATCTTCAATTGATACTTGTCTTTGATCATCCATATCTGTTTTGTTTCCAATCAACATTATAACAATATTTTCATTTGAATGCATTTTCAATTCTTTCAGCCAATTATCAATGTTATCAAAAGATTGTCTGTTTGTAATATCATAACATAACATAACACCTTGAGCTCCTCTGAAATATGCTTTAGTTAATGCACGATATCTTGATTAAAATTATTAATTTAATAAATGTTTTTTTTTCAGAGAAATTAATTTATATTTAAAATTTAAAAAATTTGAAGGTTAATTTAATTTACTTTTCTTGTCCAGCAGTATCCTAAATTAATTTTTTAATAATTTGGTGAATTCAATAAATTTAAATGTACTTAATTTACCCAAACATTAGTCCTATATTCAATATTATCAATCATCACATTCTTGAATTGGAAATCCACCCCAACAGTAAACTTTGTATCAAGAAAGAATTCATTTTTGACAAATCCTATTTCCAAGAAATTTTCATTTAAGAGTTATTCAAAATAATAAAATCATTTTTTGAAAAAATTTACTCGTTACAATGTTACTTTTCCCGACAAAAGTATCACCAACAACAATTATTTTGAAAGGACTTTCATTGTTCATTTTTTTTTTTTTTTTGCTTTTAAAATTTAAATTAAAATTGAAAAAAGAGAGTAATTTTACATTAATTTATTTTTTGATCAAAACCCATTCTCCCTATTTCACCACATATTATATACAAAACAGATTTTGGTAAAAAATTGATTGAGAATAAAAAATTTCTATGCTTTTTCAAGAGAAAATAACAAGTTACTATTGTTTTTATCTCTAATCGTGAATCAACAGGAAAGTATGAATGTAAATGAGGTTTCCAACGAATAAACAAAGATTTTTTTTGTTCTAAAAAAGTTAGAAGATGGAAGGGGTTATGTTTGTTTTGATAAAACAAAGGATGCATCTCAAATAAGACGGAAACTGTCTCCGCAAAACAAAAAACTTTGTTTTCGTTGAAAAATAGGCGGATGTTTCGGAGATTTTCTTCTATTCCGTTCAGAATTATCCTCCCGTCCTCAAAAATGCAAGGATGATGTAATTTGGTCAAACATCTTACTTTGGGAAGGCTGTTTGGGTAATCACCATTAATTTGGATTTCAAATTTGGCATTTATTCCATAGTAAATAGATTCTTTAGATGGATAGATACTTATTTCGTATCTGCATCTATTTATCTTTGATATTTCTATCAAAGGCTTTATATTTGGATTTATTGTCAATTTATTCCTTTGTGAAATTTCCATTTCAATCAATTCATCTATTTTTTCTGATATTTTATCATTTTCCTCATCACATAACTTACATTATCAGCAAAATAATTTTATAATTCACTTTGAAATAAATTTTTTAATATTTTACCTCCAATATTGTTAATTGCAAGGTTTTATATTTTATTAAAGTTCCATTCACAATACCATAATCACTCAATAAATTATTATTCGAGAAAATATTCTGTTCATTGCAAAAAATGACGAGAATATCAGGGTCGATACCCAAAAATGGCTGAAGATGATCCTTCTTGAAATCATATACAGATAAATTAGGATCAATATCAAATCCAATCCTCCGTAATAAGGTCTTTATAAAAATCCTCATTTTTTAATTTTTAATTTTTTTAAATCATGTTTTAATTGACAACACAAAGAAGAATAAACGTAAAGAATAAGAGAAGTGGGGAATATATTTTATCAAAGGAGAGCCGATATTAATTCTTGAGTGAAGGGAATTGAGATTTCCATAAACATAGTCAGAGTAGAAGAAAGCCTCCATCATTGTAATGAAGGTGGTAAACACAATTAAAACTGTCCTTGCCAAATTGAGGTAATAAATGATTATCGAAGCAACGATTGTTAAAATGGAAAGTTTTAATATTTGATTTCTTTGAGACTACAAAAAAACTTAATATTGCAAAAAATTCAAAACTATTATTACAAAATGAAAAAATTCTTACAAAAAAATCATTTAAAAAAAAATTTAAAAATTACAAAAATTAAAAATTACAAAAAATTTAAAACTAACACTATAAAATGAAATTCTTACAATAAAATTTACAAAAATTTAAAAAAATTTAAAAATTACAAAAATTTTAAAAATTTAAAACTACTATTACAAAATGAAAAAATTCTTACAAATAAATTATTTAAAAAAAAATTTAAAAAAAATTTAAAAATTACAAAAAATTTAAAAATTTAAAACTATTACTATTATAAAATGAAAAAATTCTTACAAAAAAATCATTTATTCCTCTTGCCATTTCCGGAATCCAAATAAGAATAGAAATCCAAATGAGTAAGGGAAAAAAGAGAGAAAAAGAGAATAAAAAAGAGCCGTTACAAAAGAAGAGAAGAAGAAAAATGAAAAATAAAGAAAAAGAGGGACAAACACCAGAATAGAAAATGATTGGGAACAAATTTGAAATTTCTAAATTAGGTATCAACGTACAAAAAGGATATAAAGCTGACAAAAGGAAGAGAAATGTTTGAAACAAGCTTAAGTTGGTTATTGTGGAATAACTTATTTGAAATTTCATTGGTATTTTGTAGTAAATCATTGCCAAGAGGGGTACTATTGACAAAAAGAAGAAAAATGGGAGACTTAGTATAAATATTCTTCTTCTAACTATAACATCCTTTTCATTTTTATCGTCAGTACTCAAACTTTTAAAAAAGATTAAATTTAAATAAAATATAATTTAAAATTTCTTTTTTTTTTCTTACTTCCAATGGTCGATTAGTTTTGGATTAGACCTTGAGATGAAATATTTAAACCATATATAATTCAATATTATCTCTATTATCCTCAAATAATTGATGGGATTCTCCAAATTTAAGCAGGTATTAGTCCCATGTTTCTCATATTCTAAAAATGGATCATAACTTGGCTTCTTTATTCCCTTTGGAAAAACATATGGTGAATCCATTTTCAAATGCTGCATTATTTGTTTCATAATCAAATAAAGGTTTATATATTTTTCTTTGGAAGAAATCTCTCTATCATCTATCTCATTTATACTCTCCCTTTTGATAAATCTGGATTTTTTATCATCCAATGCATAAATGGATGCTTCTAATTTTAGATCATCATAGAATTTCTCCCATTTTGATGTTTGTTGTGATATTCTATACCATTTTTTATTAATAGAGGAGCATATCACCAAATCTTTAACATCTTTCAAACAATTGATTGCTTAAATTTAAATATTCAAGTAAATGTACCTAAATATTCATAAATTGTTGTTATTATATTCTTTGGAAGATCTATTGACATTAAAATTATAGTTTAATGTTTTCAATTTTTATTTATTTTATTAATTTATTAATTATTATCTTTTTTGTTCTTTTTCTTTTCTTTTATTGGTTTGGGAGATTTCTTTCTTTTTTCTTTAATGGTAGTATATTTGCTACAACCAGCAGCATGCCTCAAAGTGGCAATAGAAGATTTCTTCCAATCAGAACCAACAGACTTCTCCGTCATCACATAAACATCTCCATGTTTCAAATCAAAAAAGGTTCTTTCACCAACAGGGCAAAATTTATAAAACCATTGAAAATGCATTGGAATGGTAGATCCTAGTCTTGCTTTAAAATTTTATTTTAAAAATTACCAATCTTTAAAATTTAAATAATTTATTCATTTTTTTTTTACCACAAACAACTATCTTTCTTTCTGTATCACCATGAAACCCTATTCCACATTTATTTGTATCATAATAATAGTTTAATTCAGCTGGCAAATTTTTCGTTTTATTTCCGAATATATCCTCTAATTTATTCCTCAATGAACACAATACAGGAACTATTTTAAAAAAAGTAATAAAGAAAATTAAAATAAAAATAAAAAATTTTTTTTTACCTTTAGAAAAAGCCACAACTGTTCCCTTTCCGTTTTCTATGTCTGGTTCTTGTTCTTCGTCAGAATAACAAAGATTCCACCTTGCCAATTTGTTTTTCACTTTCCCTCTTATGATTGCTTTTTTATCCAAAGGAAGTTCTTTTTGTTCCTCATACATTTCGTCCTTTTTCCCTTCACCCAACAATATATCAACACCATTCCTATTTAAAGTCAAATTTAAAATTTATAAAATATTTATTTCATAAAATTTGTTAGTAAAAATGATTGTTAATAGGATCAATATTGATTAATCAACATATACAAATGATAATATGATTATTTGGATCTCATTGATCAATTATATAGTATCTTTTGTTGAGATATAAAAATTGATCCAAATTATATGGCGCAGATTAAATTCTCTCAAAAAAATTTTCATTATATACTCATTATATTTTTACCTTATTATCAAAACATAAGCACCATAATTTTGTTTCCCTTTTTTATCTACTTCTATTTTTTCAATTTTATCTTTGGGCAATTTATCATCCAAATTGATCAATTCACAATTCTTTTCTCCTACAAATTCTATGCACTTTTGCAAATCATTGTAATTCAATCCTTCTTTAGCTTCCTTCCCTATTTTTTGCATCCCTGGATTATTTTCTGCTTGATCACCAAATGTAATCGAAAAGGTATCATTATTAAATTTCTTACTTTCTTCTTTCATTTTTTTTTTTTTTTTTTTATAATTTGAAATTTGCTTTTTCCAATTTCGTATGTTATGTTTTATGTGCCATCATTCTTTTCCGAGAAATTTCTCAAAAGAAAATTATTTTAAAATCATTCTGGAAAAATTAGTTTTAATAAGGAGATAAAAGGGTAATTTTTGTATTATAAGATAAAATAGCTACAAAATGAAAAAAAGCGTTCTTATTTAATTGAGGAAGTTGGAAAGTATGTTCAATTCCCGTATCAATGATTTTAATTGTGTACAGTTTCTCAAAGGGTTTTAGTCTTATTAGAAGAGTATATCCCGTTTTACCAATATTGAATCCCGTATCCTTTTGCCTTTGACCATCCAAATAGTAGTATTCACTATGATCTTTTTTTGAAAAAATTAACATATTTTTTTCCTATCCACAAATTGTAGATTAAATTATTTCTTTTTACATTAATAACCTAAAGAAATTTTATAAAAAAAAATTTACAGCAAATGGATGTTCCTTTTTGGGTAGAGATTTCACTGTCCCATTTGTATTCTCTTTATTTTGCAAAACCTACCCCCAAATACCCAAATTTTTCTATATACAGTTTCCAAACATGTTCTCTTGCTTCTTCTCTTTGAGAATAATTTTTTTTTACCAAAATCTTCTTTTTTTCTTGACAACTCACAAAATTAGTACCTTGGTTGTATAATGTCCTTGAGTTATCAAAAACTTCGAGAATCTCTGTTTTTGGAATCCAATTGAATTCATGATTATCTTTGAAAATCTCTTTCCATCTTAAAATGATTAATTTCAAAGAAAAGAATTTATAAATTTTATTGGGAGAATTTTGATTATTTATTCATTTATTTGAGACTATTTACTTTTTATCTAATTGATCTGTTGGTAAATAATTGAAATATATTTTGAATTTTGTTTTCCAAATCAAATCCAAACAACTTATTTCATAGATCCTTTTATTTATTTTTGAGAAGGAATTATGAGAACCCAAATCAAGAAATCTGAAAATATGAGAAACACAATTCTTATCAAGCTTTTCCAAATTCATTTTTTATTATTATATTTATCATTATATTGACAGTCAAAACTGATGTGCAAAGAATAATCTTGATATTTTTGAAATTGAAATGGTTGGAATATGAAAGGATTCAAAAAATTTACAATATTTTTAAACGTTTATGATATTATAATATTAAAAAAATTAAAAAAAAATAAACTTTTCCAAAAAAACAAACTCAATATAGAAAAATGTAAGTGTATTTCATTTTTTTAAATTGCAAACTTTAATAACCCTTTTTTTAATCCAATTTCCCTTTATATATTTTACCAGGTCAGATATAAAGGTAAAAATTATTAAATTTCCAAATATAACCTCTTTATCATCAAAATATCATATTATAAATAGTTAAATTTTATAAATTTTTTCTTGCTTTATAAAAATTTCCAATATATTCATTCATTAATTTGAATATTTTCGTTATTATTGCAGAAATATCTGAAATAATTTTAACAAAGAAAATATTTATTTAAACACTATTATTATTAACTCTTAAACTAAAAAATTTTCTTTATTTTCTAGAAATGTGGATGGTTGATGAAAGAAGGAGGAGGATGGAAATCATGGAAAAAGAGATGGTTTGTATTGAAGGGAGCAAATATCCATTATGCAAAGAATGAAAGAGAACACGAAAAAGGGAAAGATCAAGGAGTAATAAATCTCGAAGATGCAACCTACATCAAACCAACAAACCAAAGACCAAAAAAGAGCCATTGCTTTGAGATACCAACACCAGATCGTATCTACTATATCTCTGCAGCTACAGCACAAGAAATGCAAGATTGGATCTCTGTATGCAGACAAGCAAAACAACAAGAAATCGACAAGAGAAATCCTCCATCCAAACCTGAGAAATCAAGCACACCAACCAACAATAAGAGCGGAGGAAATACAACTACAAAGGAAGATCCAAAGACAGAAAGAGTTGGTATTGAAGACTTTGAATTGTTGACTGTGATTGGAGAAGGAAGCTTCGGGAAAGTGTTGAGAGTAAGAAAGAATAATGATGGAAAGATCTATGCCATGAAGGTATTGGACAAGAACATGATCATCCAAAGAAACGAGTTGGAGCATACCAGATCTGAGAAATCCATCTTGCAAAAGTTGGATTGCCCATTCTTGGTCAAATTGCATTATACCTTCCAGACCTCCTCGAAATTGTATTTCATCCTTGATTATGTCAATGGCGGAGAGTTGTTCTTCCATTTGCAAAACCAAAAGAAATTCGACGCAGAAAGAGTAAAGTTCTACTGCGCTGAAATCATCTTGGGATTGAAATATCTCCACGAAAAGGGCATCTTGTACAGAGATTTGAAGCCAGAGAACGTTCTTTTGACAAGTGATGGACATATCTGCATGACTGACTTTGGTATCTCCAAGGAAGGTCTCAAAGCCATCAATGATAGAACTGCTACCTTTTGTGGTACACCTGAATACTTGGCTCCTGAAGTTTTGGAGGGTATCGAGTATGGCAAGGCTGTTGATTGGTGGTCTTTCGGTACTTTGATGTACGAAATGTTGACTGGTCTTCCTCCTTTCTACTCCCAAGATGTCCAAGTGATGTATCAAAAGATCATGTCTGCCAAGTTGGTGATCCCTGATAATGTTTCCCAAAGTGCTGCTCAATTATTGAAACAATTGCTTGAAAGAGATCCCGAAAGAAGACTCCAAGATCCTAAGGATATCATGTCCCATCCTTATTTCGATACCATCGACTGGAAAAAATTGAATTCCAAGGAAATCATTCCTCCTTATATTCCTCAAGTCTCTTCTTCTGATTCTATCGAGAATATCGACACTTCTTTTACTTCCAAGGATGTAAAATTGGATGATGAAGGTCCTATTTCCAACGAGGAACAAAAGGGTTTCAACAATTTTACTTGGCAACCAGAAAACTCCCACTTGAATTAATTTTCATCCAATGTATATATACAACATCAAGTATAGTTTTAAAAACAAAACTATCATCAAAACAACAAAAAAAAATTTTTATATTAAAACAAAAAAAAATAATGTAATAATATTACAAACAAAATTCAAAACTCTAACAATGTTTCAATTTTTTTTTATTTTTTCCTTCACTGATCAACTTTTATTGATACGTTTAATTATTATGAGGTTTGGCAGGGATTAATTAGGAGATAAAAGAGTTATTTTTGTATACGGATTGATTGTGGAAACAAAATGAAAAAAAGTATCTTGATTGATTTTCGGAAGCTGAAACGTTTGTACTTTATTTATGTCGAGAATTTTAACAGTGAACTCCTTTTCAAATGGTTTGAGCTTTATTAAAAGAACGTATCCAGTTTTACCAATATCAAAATCAGTATTATTTTGAACAATTCCATCCAAATAGTAATATCCTTTGTGATCTTTGGAGAAAAGAAAAAAAAATTAAAAAAAAATTTAAAAAAAAATATTAAAAAATTCTTGCAAGTAACAGACGTTCCTTTTTCTTCTGCAATAAAACTTTCCCAGAAAAAATCATGTTCAATAGCAAACCCTACCCCCAAATATCCAAACTGATCTATTTTTAGTTTCCATACATATTCTCTCGCTTCTTCTTTGTTCATATATTCTTTTTTAACTAAGATTCTTTTTCTTTCTTGGCAAGTACAAATTCCTTTCAAACTTTTGATTGTCTTTGAGTTGTTCGATACTTCAATAAATTCTGTTTTTGGAATCCAATTGAATTCATGATTATCTTTGAAAATCTCTTTCCATCTATTTGAAAGAAAGAAGAGATAATCAATGATTTTATTTAGATTTTTATGATTTTTTTTATTCAAAATTTAAATTTTTTTTTTTGATCATAAATTCATAGAGGTAATAATGAGTTTATCTATTTACTTTTTATCTAATTGATCTGTTGGTAAATAATCGAAATATATTTGGAATTTTGTTTTCCAAATCAAATCCAAACAACTTATTTCATAAATCCTTTTATTTATTCTTGAGAAGCAATTATGAGAACTCAAATCAAGAAATCTGAAGATATGAGAAACACAATTCTTATCAAGCTTTTTCCAAATTCATTTTTTTTTAATTTATTTATTTTTAATTAAACAAATTATTTTTTCTTAAGAATTAAGAAACATTTTATCAAAATTTTTTCTTGAAACAATTTTAATCAAATTTCCGAGGATCAATTTTTTTTTTTTTTAATGAGGAGTTAAAGAGTTATTTTCGTTCCATAATTCAATGTAACAAAAAATGAAATAAGAATCCACAGCAACGTTTGGAATTTCAAAAGAACGTTCTTGTTTGTTGTCAAAATAGTTACAGTATAAATTTTTCGAAAGGTTTAAGTTTTATCATCAAAGTGTAACCTGTTATTCCAATGTTGAAATCTGTGGCGTGTTCTTTCAATTTTCCTTCGAAATAGTATCCATTATGATCTAAAAAATGATTATTTAATATTAATTTTAAAAATCTAAAATAAAGTTAATTAATGTTTCAAAAATTTATTTAAAAAATAATGAATGAAGCAATAAAAGAGATGTTCAAATATAACAAAAGGTTTAATAATTTGTTAGTAAAAGATTGATATTACAAATTTAAACTCAATTTATTAAAAGAAATTTAAAAGTAAATTAAAAAAAATTTTAATTTATTTAAAAAGTATTACAACAAATGGAAGTATCTTGTCTAATGGCAATCTTCAGTATTCCAGTCATATTCCCTTCTTTAGCAAAACCAACACCCAAATACTTAAAAACATCTACTTTAGTTTCAAACGAGTTCTCCAGCTTGTTCTTTTATCGAATATCTTTTTGATCAAAATTCTGACTTTTTCAAAGCAGCTTGAAAAATTCTGTTGTTTGAACTCTAATGTTCTCGAGTTGTTTGAGAATGAGTCGATCTGTTTTTGAATCCATTTATGTGAATAATTCATTTTGAAAATCTCTTTCCATCTAACGAGTTTTGAATCAATTGTGAATTTTTACAGTAAAATTATTTTTCAGTGAAATATAAACAATAAATTTTTATTTTTAAAAGTGAAGTTATTTTTGAACGGAGGATAATTTAAATGAAGGCAAAATGAGTTTATCTATTTACTTTTTATCTGATTGATCTGTTGGTAAATAATTGAAATATATCTGATATTTTGTTTTCCATATCAAATCCAAACAACTTATTTCATAGATCCTTTTATTTATTCTCGAAAATGAATTATGAGAACTCAAATCAAGAAATCTGAAGATATGAGAAATACTATTCTTATCAAGCTTTTCCAAATTCATTTTTTTTTTTATTTAATAAATTATTTTTTTTTTTTTTTATTTGAAATATTTTTTATTTAAAAAAAAAAAATAAATTGTTCTGTTCCAATTATTTGTTTTTTCATTTTTTAATTATTTATTTTTTGTTTTTTAATTATTTGTTTTTTGTTTTTTGTTTTTGTTTTTTAATTTTATTTTTATTTTTATTATTTCTTTAAATAATTTTTATTTATTTATTTCTTTAAATAATTTTTATTTATTTTTTTGTTAATTGTTTTTTTTACCAAAATTTTTTTTTTTTTTCATTTTTGACAATGAAAACATTTATTTTTTTTCAATAATAAAAGAATTTTATTTCAACAAAAATAATTTAAAAAAAAAGATAGTTTGTTTTTATTTCAGAGTGGAGTAACTGGCAGAAAATTGATTTTTGGGAACATCACTGGAGTAGTCGTTGATTTCGAGAGGAGGGGTGACGACAATGGGTTTGAGGCGTTGGAAAATAAAAATGTGGAAAATACATGCCAAAATCAAAATCCCTTGCATAATCTAAAAATAAGCAAATAAATAAAATCAAAATAATAAAAAAATTCAAATAATTAAAAAAAATAATAAAATGAAAAATAAAATAAAATAAATAAATTATAAATATTTAAAATGTTAAAAAAAAAATTGAATTAAATTGAAAATAAAATAAATATTAAAAATATTAAAAAAGATAAAAGATTTAAAAATTTAAATATAAAATAATTAAAATAAAATAAAAATAAATAAAAAATAAACTGAAAAATATATAATTAAAATAAATAAAAAGATGATGTACCATCCATACTGCGTTATAATCTACGTATTGAGAGATTGTGCTTGACAAAATGGGACCTCCTATTCTGGCAAGGGAAGACACACTACTGAAAGCTCCCATTTTGAGCCCTTGTGTAGTTTGAGGAATAACTGATCAAAAGGAGTTTGAAAAAAAAATTAAAAAAAGAAATATTAAAAAAAAAAAAACAAAAAACAAAAAATAAAAAATAAAAATGATTGATAAAAATTTAAAAATAAAATGAATAAAAAAATAAAATACAGAAATAAAAAAAAAAATAAAAAAATAAAATGAAATAATAAAAAAATAATTTTAAAAAATAAAATGAAATAATAATTGAAATAAAAAAAAAACAATTTTAAAAATAATAATTAAATAATAATAAAAAATAATTAAAAGAAAAATGAATTAAAAAAAATTAATTATTTCTTGCCTTTAGAAAATATGGAGACAATGAGAGCAGAAGCGGGAGAGTATCCGAAGGCGATGAAAGCCATTCCGAACCACATTCTGTATTGAGAAAGATCTGGGTCTCTTATCAACAAGCTGAACCCGATGAACATCACAAAGATAGATCCTTTTTCAAAAATAAAAATAAAAATAAAAATAAAAATAATAAAATAAAAGATTAAAATGAAGATTGAAATAAAAAATGTAAAATAAAATCAAATTAAAAATAAAAATGTGAGAAAAAATTAAAAATAATGACAATAAAATAAAGCAATAAAAAATAAATATAAAATTAAAGATTAAAATAATAAAAAAAGATTAAAATGAAAGAAAAATAAAATATGATAATGCAAGAAAAATGAATAACTAAAATAAAATAAAAAATAAAAATAATTAAAAATATTGTAAAAAAAAAAAAATGAAAAGTAATCAATAAAAAATATTAAATTTTCAAGATGTATAAAAAATAAAAAATAAAAAAATTTCCAAGATAAAATTAAAAATAATTAAAAAAAAAATTACAAAAATAATGATAATAAAAAATAAATAAAAAATAAAAATAAAAAATAAAATAATTAAAAAAAAATAAAAAAAAAAAAAGATTGATAAAATAAAAATAATTATTTTTTTTACCAATATTCAAAATACGATTGTCAATTTTTAATACACGGTCCAAAACGACAAGAAAAACAAAAGCAATAACACAAACCACTCCAAGCCCCGTGTACAGAATACCATTGTCAAAAACGGTGTAATGAAACAGATGTTTGGTGAACGGCGTCGTCACTGTTTCGAATGTTGCCAAACACAAAACGTTAACGAAATTTAGCAAAATGCATGACAAAAATGGTATCTTTGGGTAATCAACTTAAAAAGAAATTATTTATTGTTTATTTTATTTATTTTATTTATTTTATTTATTTTATTTATTTTATTTATTTTATTTATTTTATTTATTTTATTNTTTTGTGAGAATTTAATCTGCGCCATATAATTTGGATCAATTTTTATATCTCAACATAAGATACTATATAATTGATCCGAATAATCATATTATCATTTGTATATGTTGATTAATATTGATCCTTTATCGATCATTTTTACTAACAAATTTTCAATTGATTATTCTGACGATGATAAATAGATCTATTCTTGATTTTAATTGGTGTATTGGTCCATAATAAAAATATATATTTTTTTAATGGGAGATCATTTAAATTCTCTCATTGATTATGTGCCAAAAATTACCATCATCTGCATATCCAGTCAATACAGCCTCAATAAAAGTAAGGGGTTTAATCCCGCCTCTGGTTGAAATAAATCTCATTTTTTTTTTAATTTTTTTTTGTGGTGATGTGAAAGATTTGGATTATCCTTTGTCCAAAGATCTTTTCTTTTTGAAAAGTTTTGAGTTCAAAGCCAAAAAAAAAAAAATGAAAGAGTTACAAAAGATTCCTTTATCAAAAAAGAAAAAAAAAAAGAAAGAAAAAATTTGAAATGTTTAATTCTTTTGTAAAAAAAAATAGGTTCATTTTTAATAGGCCTTTTGTGAAAATTTTATGAAAGCCAATTTCTAAAATTTCAAATTTTTTTTCGTTTTTAAAAGAAATAATAATTTTTTTTTTTGTTTTTTTTTTTGAATGTTTCAGAAAGGAGTTCTGTTTAAAGAGCCTTCCCCTTGATGGTAGTGACAACTTGAGCCATTCCACACATGTCCTTTCCGTATTCCAAAAGAATGTATCCTATAAAATATAAAATAAAAATGTTAAGAAAAATTAAATTGGATTTTATTTATAATTTATAATTAATAGGAATAATATTATAGATATTTAGATTTTTTTTTTGATCTGAAAAAACAGAAATATATTGAAATTTTGTTGTGAATTATGAATTATCAATATCTTTGATTTAAAAAAAAATTGAATAGAAAAAAAATTTCATTGAATAGAAAATGTGTTTCTTATTACCTTTCAATCCCCAAGATTCTCCCCAAGAGTTTCTTACGATCCATGCATCAACACCATCTGATTTGGTATATCCAACAAGTTGAACGCAATGATCGATTTGTTTGTCACAAGTTTTGAGAACTCCCCCGTTGTAAAATTGCCATGAGGATGCATCAACACAAATGGATACTGAAAATAAAAAATAATTGGAAAATTAATTTTTTTTTTTTTTGAGTGAGAAAAAAAAATGGAAGGGACATCAAAAAAAGCAAAATTAATAATTATAAATTAATTTTTTTTCGGAGATAGGAAAAAAAGAGAAATCTTACAAGGACCTAAATTATTTTTGAGAAGAAAGGAATTAGTTAATATAGGAATAGTATTTGATATGTTATATGTGAAATCTGAAAAAAGGAATTAGATCTCGGGAGATATAGTTTCGAAAGGATATTTTATAATTTTTTTTAATGATGGATATAAGATGATATAAGTTTATAATCAATGATAGTGAATATATATGATATATTTTTGATAAATTAAATTTGATGTTAAAATTCCTACCAGTTGTTCCAATGAAATTTTTCATAGTTTTCTCATCTTTATCCTTGGTGACATAATTCCATGATTCTACCTTTGCTTCAATGTCATCTTTCTTGAATTTACATTGTCCATCCTTTGCAGTGTAAGGATAACTATCGACGGAATCCTGACCACCTGCAGACATAATATATTCGTAAGCGACATAAGTCCATCCTCCATTACAACCATAAGCCTTGGTATCACAGTCTACGATTTGTTGGACAGATAAGAGATGAGGCTTTGCTCCAGTGTTCTTCTCGAGGAAATTCATAGATTCGATTTCTTCAGTTGCAGAAAATGCCCAGCTATTATGAAAAAAGAAAATATGATGAGAAAAATCTTTTTATTTGATTGTTCTATCTATCTTCAATATATCACATCTATATCTTTTTTTCATCGAAAATAAAATATATTTTTTTTTTTACCATGATCCACATTGTCTGTTCGTTTTTTTTTTTATTGGTCAAGAGATATATTGGTTAAAATATCCTATAAATAGTAAGGTTTCAAAAAACGAAACTTACCCTTGATTTTTGACTGGTGTAATGCATGATACTATTCAAAAAAGCCAAAGTTAATACAAATGAAAAAATTTAAGTGAGAATAAAAGACTATTAAAGGGATGATTGGAATCAAATTAAAAGGATAATGTTTCGGGCGATATAAGATATATATTAAGATCAAAAAGTTATTTATGCAACATACCTCCATTTACCAAACCATCTTTTCTCCAATCCCATTCTTCAGGTAATTTGACACCTGTATAATTTGTCTTCAATACTGATGATTCAGAGATATCAGGAATAGGTCTTTTTGGCATGAGATATAAATGTGAAAATTCTGATGGTGTCAAATCTGAAAATACAGTTATTCCAAAATTGTTTCCTCCTTTGGATTCCAAATTCATCTTTGCAATCCTTTTAAGATTTTTCTTGAATACAGAAAATCTCATTTCCTCCTCTTCAACTGATTTATATGCTTTCTTATGTTTCAATTTGAATGAATTGAATTGGGTTTTAGCAATCTTTGTCAAAAATTCCTCCTTTCTTGAATCGTTTTTCTCTGTGGCACTCGCTATATAAACCAAAAACATCAATGCCACTATAAAGATTGTATTCTTCAACATCCTCCCTATTCTCTTCTCAATTTTATTTTTTTTTTTTTAAAGGAAAAAATCAAAGGAACATAGAAGAGCGCAAAAAAAAAAATTTAAAAAGCAAAATAATATATTCAAGATCAAAACTGGAATCAAAAACCCCTTTATATAAAGCTTCATTTCTATTGTTTTTTTGTTTCACTAACGGTAAATTCAATATAAAGAACTGAGAAAAAATTGTGTCAAAATTATAATTTTTTTTTGTCTTTTGGCAGCATAAATAAAATAAAAAAAATAAAAATAAGATATCAAAAACAAACAAAATGAAATATGAAATTCCTTTCTTCAATTTTGAACCATTCTATTTTTTTTCATTTCATCTTCAATATCACCTTTATATATAATCCAAATGGTGGATTTTATGGAATTTCTTTGATGATATTTATATATATCAGAAATCTCGAGATTATATTTGATTATCTTTTAGATTAGAATCAAATAAACATATCTTTGATAGCTGAATAGTTACTTATTTATGCTTTCTTTTTTTTTGATTGATAGATTTCACTATGATATAAAAATTCAAAAAAAAAAAAATTTGTTTCAAATTCCATTGCATACACTTTTGTATTTTTGAATGAAAAGAGAAAAAGAGAAGAAAGATAAAAAGAAGAAAAAAAAAGATAAGAAGAAAAAAGAGAAAAAAAGAAAATCAAAGAAAGAAGATAGATGGGTTGAAAAAACATCAGAAACAGAAAATATACAAAGAGAGGATTGGATGTTAAAACCTGCTCCAAAAAAAGAGGAGAAAATAATCGAAGAAGAAAAGCCAATAGAAGAAGAGAAGAAAGAAAATAGTAAGATCATTCAAACAGGAATTAAACCTCCAACATTACCAATGATTGGTGATGGTGGATTGAGTTGGAGAAAGAAGGCACAAGAAAATCTTCAAAGAAAAGCATTAGAAGAAGGAAGAGATTACAAAGAATTGGCAATAGGTAAAAAAAATAAAAGATTATAATAAATTATTGCATATTTTTTCGTGAAATGTCAGTATTTATCCTTAATATCGATATATAATTCATTGATTCGTTAATATTTCTTTATATTTCCAATCAATAGAACATTCAGAACTTCTTGGAAAGGAATATGAAGAAGAAAGAAGGAACAAGATAGAAAATAAAAACAATAATCAACCCATTGAAAGAAAAAAAATAGATCCTTATGAAAATGTACAAGTCCCAGAAGAATATAAACAATGGTCGATGAGCAAATTGATGGCTCATCAATTAAAAGCAAATATGAACAAAGATAACAAATTGTTGATGATAATAAACAAAGAAATAGAAAGGAGAAAAAATCCAGAGAAAGAAGATGAGAAAGATGATGAGGTGATAGTCTTGCCTGAATTGGATATCAATGGAATGCCTATCTTTCTCAATAAAACACCTGGAAATAATCAAATGAACGAAGAATTGAGGAAAATGGTGGAGGAAGAAAAGCTGAACAAGGGATCTCTCGATTATGCAACCAAGGACGGAATGAAATTAGCCAAGAATATGAATTATAAGCACACAGATAATTTGGAGGACCAATATGACAAGATTGGGGAAATTGATTCAGAACCATCGAGCAAAAGCAAGAAGAGGAAGCAGATGCAACAAAAGGAAGAGCCCACAGAGGAAGAGAATCTGAGGAAAAAAGCGATCAACACTCATCATGCTCTCGAGAAGATAATGGAGAGTTGCTACAGATGCATGGATACTTCCAAAAAGTTTCAAAGACATCTTGTCCTCTCCATTTCCAACTTTTGTTATCTTTCTTTGCCACACAACCAACCTTTTGTCAACTATAATTGTTACATCGTTCCAATCAGCCATGTTTCTTCCCTTCTTGAATGTGACGAGGATGTCATCACTGAAATCACCAACTTTAAGAAATGTCTCATTCGTATGTTTGAGAGTATTGGTCAACGTCCTGTTTTCATTGAAACTTGCAAAGAAGTAACTAATGGAAAGAATCACACTTTCATAGAAGTTGTTCCATTAAAAGAAGGTAGATTATTTTAAAAAATAATTTCATTTGTTTTGATTTTATTTTTTTTTTAAACTTATTTATTAATTTTGTTTTTTTTTAATTAATTTTTTTAAATTCAATTTTATTTTTTTTTTAAAAAAAACAAAAGATCTTTTCTATGATGTTCCTTTTTATTTCAAAAAAGCTCTTTATGAATCAGAGGAGGTTCTCAACAAGTGGCAAGCCGAAAACAAAAAGTTGGTGGACACCAAAGAGAAGAAACTTGCAAACTCCATCCCTAAAGGTTTCCCCTATTTTCACGTCGAGTTCACAGAGAAAGGGGTTGGAGGATATTGTCATTTGATTGAATCTCAATCCAGTTTTCAACATTACTTTGGACGGGAGGTTTTGGGAGGCATTTTGGAGAAAGATTCTCACACTTGGAGAAACCCTCCTTCTCATAGTCATAACCAACAGTTGGAAAGAGTTGAAAAGTTTCGAAAGTTGTGGGATAATTATGATTGGACCAAGCAGTTGTGAATTCTTTGTGTTTTTTATTTATTTTTTTTTTGATTGTTCTTTTTACTTGTAAAATAAAGCTATTTGTTACTGAAACACATATGTTTGATTTTTCTATTATGTTTTCAATCATTCAATCCCAAATCTGATTCTTTCCAAGAAGATAACACTTTGAAGAATATGAAGAAAAATTATTAAATAAAAAAAAATGAGGATAATCAAACAAAAGAAAAATCTTTTTGACAATAAAAAGTTTTATTTTAATCGATTTTCATTCTATAAATCATATTGTAATGTAATTTCAACCCAAACTTATTCTTCTATATAATTTATATCACAAAATTATTCAATAAAAGAAAATAAATTTGGATGCATTCATCCTCAAAAAAGAAGAGAAGGAATTGTTTGATATCTTACAAAAAGTGAAAGATGAATATAAATTGGATATAGTATTGAGAGCAACAGGAGGATGGTGCAGAGATAAACTGTTGGGAAAAGAATCAAAAGATATCGATATAACAATAGAAAACATGGACGGAAAAACCTACTGTAAATATGTGGAAAAGTACCACAAAAAAAGATCTTTAACCAACAAATTTTTTGTGATAAAAAAACAATCAGAAAAGTCAAAACATTTAGAAACTGCCACAACCAAAATATTAGGTTATGACATTGATTTTGTTAATTTGAGAACAGAAACTTATACTGAAGACAGCAGAATACCAATAATTGTAAATTAAAAAAAAAAATAGTTTTATTTAAAAAAAAATTTTAAAAATATTTTTTTGAATTTGGAATTCAACTTTTTTTATTATTTTCTTTTAGAAATATGGAACTCCTAAAGAAGATGCAATGAGAAGAGATTTCACAGTGAACTCTTTGTTTTACAACTTAACTACTAAAAAGATCGAAGATCTGACAGAAATGGGACTAGAAGATTTGCAAAAAAAATTAATTAGGACTCCCATAGACCCTTCCATAACATTCATAGACGATCCCCTAAGAATACTGAGGGCTGTCCGATTTTCTAATCAATTAAATTTTGATTATGATCAAAAAATAATAGATAATTTAATTAATAATCATTCTAATATTATCAACAAACTTAAAACAAAGGTTAGCAGGGAAAGAATTCATATAGAGTTTAACAAGATTCTAGGTTTTGATTCTTCTAGTTTTTTGGGTGCTTTTCGAGATATTTTGCGTTTTAAACTTTTTGAAACCATTTTCATGGATGACACTTCGAAGAATGCTTTGTCTTTTAATCCTCTTAATTTATTTTGGATATCTAATTGCGAAAAGTTGAAATTTTTTGTTTTTAAAAAATTTATTTATATTTTTTATTTTTAAAAATATAAATAGGATAATAGAAGATTTGAATAGTTCTGTCAGTAAAGAAGATATTATTGGACTGAGATTGGCTTTTATTTCTCTTCCAATTTTGTTTAAAGATTTTAAACAAGTTGGCGAAGAAGATATAAAAGGATTCATAACGCTACTGAAACATTCCCTAAAGTTTCCTCACGATCTCTCTAAGAACATCAAACATTTTTTGTTTTCAGTCAACACTGCTTTGGGATTCTATGAAAATATCCCTCAAGCTAAAAACTTTGACAGAAAGGATATAATAAACATTTCACATTGGCTTAGAGGATCTCCCAAAGATTATAAAACTGTTTTGAAAGTTGCTCAATTGGTCATAGAAAAAGGAAACTTAACTTCTCATTCCAATTTTTACCATTCTTTTCTTAACAAAATAGAAAATGAGATCAATATTCCCTCTGTTTTGTCTTTGAACCCCTTCTTTGATGGACATCAGATTTCTTCTTTTACAGGAGCTGCTGGTAAAGATCTTGGTGAGGCGGTGAAAGATGCTTTTGAGTGGCAGCTCATTAATCCTTCTCTTGACAAATCTCAACTTGAAATTTATCTTAAACAAAAGTTTTACAAATAAATAAAAATAGTATTGACAATCAATCAAATTTCTTTGTTGGTTTGTTATTAAATTATCAAAATAATTAAAAAAAATTGAAACCATAAAAAAAATGGATCCAAATATGAATTCTTTTGTTGAGAAAGTTAATAAATTCACCCCAACTGTATGAATACCCTCATTATATTGTATTTTCCCCTTCTCATATTATGATTTCCAAAAATATAGGTCCCTAATGAAGCGATTGATTATTTTTTAAGAAAGAGTGGATTTAATTCAACAGATCCTCTATTGTAAATTACCTCTTTAAAATCTCTTTTTTGGTTTAATACCATATATTTTCAGAAAGAAATTGATTTCAATATCTGCACAGAGATTCATATCTATAATTGCAAAAGATTGTTTTGAAGAAAGAAAATTGAATCAAGATTCGAAAATGACAAAGAAAGTAAATACTTTTTTAATGTGGGAATTATTCTTTTTTAATCATCATAACCTCTTTTCATAGATGAAAAAATTGACATTAACCAATTCTGATTTGGCGAAAATAACAGGAGAATATGGAATACATATTAACAAACCAACTTTTTTTTCTGATAAAATCGTCACAGGTAAAATATATACAAATATATTAATCTTTCATGGTTCTTATAAAAATTCAAATGTTATGAACAAATTATAATGAATTTATCTATCTATGATAATCGAATGAATAAAGCAATATCAACATATATTATCTAAATATTGTTGTAATACTCTTTTAAAAATGATTGATTTCTTTGAAATATTCCATTATTCAATCCTTTTCGTTTCCACTGATCACTACAATTTTTTTTATTATTTTTTGATAGGAACACAAGAACAACCAAAACAACCCAAGAGAAAAAAATCATCACAAAATGTGGTCAAAAATGTACCCACCAAACAAACAACAACAAAGAAGAGAAGATTATCAAAAAATTAAAACGGATTTATCAAAAATTTTCTTTCACTTTTTTTTTGGCGCCATAAATTATAAAATCTATAAAATAAAAATCGTTATTACTTTTATAAAAAAAAAAAAAAAGCCCATTACTGTTTATAAATCATTTGAATTTAATGATACATTCAGCAAAGATCAGTGTTTCAATTAGAGCAAGAGCTCTTAATAATCGTGAACGTGAATTAAAACATGATAATAGTTGGGAAATACAAGAAAATAACATCTTTCAGAAAAATCCAATCACACAAAAAATCCTCCCTAATGTATCTTATTGTTTTGATAATATCTTTGGAGAAGAAGTCACCTCCACCTCAATTTTGTTTGAAAAAGTTGCCAAAAATATCATTGATCAAGCATTAAATGGAAAGAATGGAACCATATTTGGTAAAAAGAGAAATCATAAACTTTACCAAATTAAATTTTTATATTCAAACTTTTCTTTTTTTTAAAAAAAATTGTTTTCATTTTTCTGAAAATCAATAGCATATGGTCAAACATCTTCAGGTAAAACATTCACCATGCAAGGTATCCCTGAAAATCTCGGGATAATTCCAATGGCTATTGATTATATCTTTGATCATATCAAACAATCTGACAAGGAATTCTTATTGAGAGTATCCTATATGGAGATATATAATGAGAAAATTGGAGATTTGCTTTCAAATAAACAGAATTTGAAAATACACGAGAATTCAAAGAGGGAAATATATGTGGGAAATCTGAAAGAGGAGATTATTGTAAATAAAGAACAATTATTTGAATTGATGGAATTGGGGCAGAACAATAGAAGAATCGGAGAAACAAAAATGAATAAAGAAAGTAGCAGATCACACAGCATCTTCAGATTGATCATCGAAAGCAGAGAAAAAGCTCAAGAAAGAAAATCTACAGGAGCAGTCAGAGTATCTCACCTCAATCTCGTGGATCTTGCAGGAAGTGAAAGAATATCATATACGCAAGCAGTAGGAGAAAGACAAAAAGAAGGATCTCACATCAATTTGTCTCTTTTGAGTAAGAAAAAAAAATAATTCTTCTTTCTTTATTTTTTTATTTCAAAAAAATCAGCTTTGGGAACTGTAATTAGCAAACTTTCTGAGGGAGCAACTCATATTCCTTACAGAGACAGTATTCTTACCAGAATTCTTCAATCTGCTTTGGGAGGAAACACAAACACTGCCATCATTTGTACCATCACACAATCCTCTGCTTTTGCTGAAGAAACTCTCAGTACACTCAAATTTGCAAGCAGAGCAATTAAAATTACCAACAGTGTCACTGTTAATGAAGTTGTTGATAAAGAATCCTTGTTCAAAAGATTACAACTTAAAGGTAAAGCATATTTTCTTTCTTTTTAAAATAAAAAACCTTATCTTCTTTCTTTAAATTCTTTTTTAAAGTTAAAGAACTTGAGGAGCAACTACAAAACGTTAATTCATCTGAGAGTAGTGTCAAAACGATGGAAAACATGGAAAACATGGAGAAGCTCGAGAGGAAGCTCCAAGAACAACAACTCTTGCTTGAGAACTACCAAAAGCTTATCGTCACTTCTAATTCTCTTGAGAAAGAAAGAGAGAACACCATCTCAAACTCTATAAAGAATTCAAGAAGAGGAACTTGGTGTCCTACTGGGAAAAACCAATTTTTTTCAAGAATGTCTTTCTCTCCAAAGGAACTACTCTTGGACAACGAATTAAAGAACAAAACCAAAAAGTCCAAAGATAATCTCTTAATTTCCAACAATGAAGAAGAAGAAGAGGAAAATAATGAAGAAAATGATAATGAAACGGAGACTGGGGATGAAGAAAATGATAAAAGTTCTCTTTTACTTCAAATTCAGTCCACTAATGAGCAAATCGAGAACTTGAGGGAGTACTCTGAAATTTTGCTTCAAGAAAATGGAATTATGGAAAATAAGTTGCAGACTGTTTCTTCTCGTTGTGATGAGTTGGAGAACGAGCTCCAAGATACCAAAGAGAAACTCCTCTTATTTGCAGATAATTACGAATTATGCGAACAAAAAACAGTTGATCTTCAAAAGACTATTGAGTTGTAAATCTCCCTTTTATTTTTTTTCTTTCTTTTTATTAAATCAATCTTTAATTCCTTTTTTTTTTATCTAAAGGTATGAAACAACTTTGCAAAATAATGATAGCAAAGAAGAAAAACTTTTGGAGAAGATAAATGAACAAGAAAAAATGATTGAAGAGATGAAAAATCAAATGAAAGAATCAGAAATGAAACAAGAGGAAATGGAGGAGCTTGAAATTAAACTCCAGAAGCTAGAGTGGGATAATGAGATTAGAAGCAAGCAAACTGGCAATGAAACACAAAAGGAAATAGAAGAGTTGAACGAAATGATCCTCCAACTCACCACTTCCAACGAGAAATACTCTAAAGAACAAAAGGAAATGAGTATCAGAACTGAGGAGCTCAAGCAATCTTTCAGTGAAATCCAAATCGAATTGGACAAATCCAGAAATGTGTCCAGCAAAGATCGTCTTGACATCCTTGAGAAAGAATCTGTCATCTTGGAGTTGAACGAGAAAGTAAAGTCTCTTGAAACTCAGAATGTTGAAATCCAAAAGATTTTGGAGCAATACAAGCAAGAAGTTAACTCTAAGAACAAGACTATCGAAGAGTTGAGAGAATCCAAATCAACCAACGAAAGTCTTTCTTTGAAGAACCAACAGTTGTTAGAAAAGCTCAACGAGTATCAACAGAACCTCTCGAATGAGATTGAAAAAAGAAAAGATCTTGTCAATGAACTCAGCAACTTGAAACAATCTCAATTGCAAACTTCTTCTCAACAATCTTTTGAACTAAAGAGAGAAACAGAAAAGTGCAAGAGCCTCGAAAGCGAAAACTTTGAGCTTGAGAAACAATTGTCATGTTTGAAATCTGATTTGGAGGAGCTTTCTTTTGCGAAACAAAACTTTGAAAATGCTTCTTCTGAACTCGAAAGAATAACCATGATGTACGAAGAAACATCCAAAAGAGTGGAAGAATTATCCCAAGATAATGAATTCCTGTCCAACGAAAACATAGAGTTGAGACAAGACAACACAACCATTTCTAATGAATACAACAGAATCAACATGGAGTTTGAATCTTTGCTCGTCTCCAAAAACCAATCTCTTCCAAAAAGCAACAACTTTGACAAAGAGAAAACCAAAGCTCTCCAACAAGTCGAAAAGTTGAAACAGAAAATCCAAGATTTGGAAGAGAAAAATCGTTTGCTTGTCACCAATAAAAACCAGATTGCCAGTGAAAAAGAAAAAGCAGAAAGAGAAATCAAGAACTTGAACTCTCAAATACAATATCTTTCGAAAGAAGTCGACAAAAGCAAGATCAGCGGAACCAAGTTGAGAGATATTTCCCTCCAATTAAACAACACTGAAAAGAAACTCGAAGTAACATTTAAGACTTCTGAATCTTACAGAATTCAACTTGAATCTCGCATCATCCAACTCGAACAAGCACAACAAACACTTGACAATCTCACTGTTGAACATCAAAACTTGCAGATCCTTTGTCAACAAGTAGAAGAGGAGAACATCCTTTTGAAATCAAAGTTCCAAGAGTTGATAAACAACTATGAGTTGGTGCTTCAACAGAAAGATGAGATGGAGAAGGATTTGAAGATGATTCAGAATGAGTATCAAATCACCTACGAAACCAACGAAAAAAACTTGATCTATATCGATCAACTCTCAAAAGAAAAGTCTGAGCTCGAAATCAGATGTGATGAATTGAACAATGAGCTCAATCAATCCAGTTTCATCAAAGAACAACTTGAAGTCAAATACCAAGAGATCTCATCAGAGTTGGAGAACGAAAAAGAGGAGAGAACAAAGTGCCAAAACATGATTGATGAAGTGAGTCTTGCTTTGAAACAGATCAGCGAAGATGTCAACATGAAAGATCAAGAAATCGTAAAGTTGTGCGACACTGTCAACTCTCTTCATCAAGAAAACGGAGATTTGAAGAACAAACTCCAAAAAGACGAAGAAGAACACAGATCTTACGTCAACCAATCCAACAATGCTTATGATAGTCTCAAAAAACAAACTTTGTCACTCAAAGAAGAAAACAAAAACAAACAAAACTCTCTTGATGACCTCAACAAGAAACACAACAGTTTGTACAAACAAAACGAAGAGATCTGTAACGAACTTACTGAAACAAACTTTCAACTCGAGGAGTTGAAAACCAAATTTGACAATACCGTGAATGAATTGAATTTTGAGAACAAGAACCAAAGAGAATCTTATCAAAAGGAAAGAGAATCGATGATCAGCCAAAATGAAAAGCAGATCAAGATTTTGAAAGAGAATCTCCTCCAAAAAGAAACTTGCATCGAAAAGTTGAGCAACAATCTCCAAGTTTTGTCCAAAGAAAACGAAATCTTGAAAATCTCCCTCGAAAACGAATCCGAAAAACTCAATTGCCAACTCCAAGATTCCAACCACACCAACCAAAAGCTCAAAGAAAAGTGCCAACATCAAGAAGAAACCATCAGATGCAGAGATTCCTCCATCGAGAAACTCTCCAAAGAAAAATCAGAGTTGCTCAACAAGATTGCGGAACACGAATTGCTAGAGAAGGATTGCTTGGTCTCTTTGGAAGATTCCGAAAACAAACTTTCACTTGCAACCAGAGAATCTAACCACAAAGATTCCTTGATTGAAAAACTCGAGAGGGAAAAGTCTCAGCTAGAAAAGAAGATAGAGAGACAAGAGGGATCATTGTCTGATCAACAGATGAGAAGCGAGCAAGCGATCGAAGAGATGAAAAACAAGTTGGAATGCACTTTGGAAGAATCCCAATCGAAAATAAATACAATCCAGAAACTTTCCGAAGAAAACTCTCTTTTGTTGAAGAAAATAGAAAAACAAAAGAAAAACTCCGAGTCGATCAAACAAGGATACCTCGACTCTTTGGGAGATCTCAAGAATCATCTTGTTGATGCCGAGAATGAATTGAAGGAGACCAAAGATCAGCTCATTGATACTGAAAACGAATTGAGGGAGAAAAATTTGGCGTTTGAAAAGTTGAAAAAGGAAAAGATCGTTGCGGAGAAGAACGTTGAGTTTGAGAAAGGAAAAAGCTCCGACTTTGAACAAGAATTGTCCAAAATGAAATCTCTCAAACAAAAATGTGTTTCTCTTGCAGAGGAGTTGAAGTTTAAACAGATCGAATTTGAAAAGCTATCTCAAGAAAAACTTGGCGTAGAAAAGAACAACGAGATGAACATCATTGATTCTCAATCTCTCCGTGAAAAGTTTCAAAAGAAGATTGAATCTCTCGAAAAGAAAGCTGCCAAAGAAAAACTATCCCTCCAAGAAAACTTTGAAAGATCTTTGAATCAAAAAGAAGAGCAAATGAAAGAATTGTCCCTTCAAAACAAAGAAAACTACGAGAAATGGACTTTGAAGGAGGAAGAAAACAAGAAATCTCTCAAAGAAATCGAACAATTCAAATCTGATTTGAAAAAACAAAAACTAATCTCCAAAGAACTCCAAAAAAAGATTGAATCTTCCAACAAATCTCTCCAAGAAACCGAAAATCAAAGCAACAATCAATCCAAATCTCTCCAAGAAAAAGTTAACATTCTTACCCAACAACTTTCCACCCTCCAAAAAGAATTGGAAGAATCCAAAAACAAAATCTCCACTTTGGAAAAAGAAATTCACCATAAAGATTCTCTCCATCAAGAATCTTTGTTAAAAACAAAATCAGAACTCCAAGATAAAAACAAAAAATGTCGTTCAATGATCTCCAAATACTCTGAAGTAAAGAAACATCTCGAAAAGGAGAAGAGTATCGTCAATGATCTCAAACTTTTGTTGGGATCAAGAGAAGAGATGCTTTGTACTTATGATGACAAATTCAAAAAGGAAACTCTTTACTACGATCCTTCTCAAACATCAAGCAGCAAAAAGGGGATTCCTTTTTCTGTTGTAGATGAAAACAAAATAAATTCAAATTGATAATTCAATCTGAATCTTTCCAAAAAATTAAAAAATCTTTTTTCAAAAACTTATTTTATTTTAAATTTTATTTTTATCTACAAAAATTGGATTAATATTTGAAAATGAAAAATGATCAGCTTGACCACGTACTGCTTGATCTATCATCCAATTTCCAAGAGCATAATGACAAGGTAATTTGCCCTTTGGTTTCAATTTATATTGATAGTTATCTTTGAATTTATTTACAATTTCACCAACAATACCAAAATTACAAGAGTCAGGATGAACCACTTTGAGTTGGGATCCCTTCGACAAGTCTAAAATCATCAACTTTTTGCTATTTTTACCCAAAAACTTTCCATTTTCATCATAAGGAATATAAAAAATGTCATCTTCGTTCATGACAGGAGAACTCTTTAAAACAGTCATATCCAAATCTATTTGTTAAATTTTTAAAAAAATTAATAATTTTCAAAAAATAAAGTTTTTTTTTTTTACCCAATTTTTTAGCCAAAATTTTAAAAGCATCATCTATTTTAGCCCATACTCTCACTGTTGAGAAACTATCAATATCGGTTTTTTGCAAGTTGATCATGATTGTTCCATTCCCTTCTTTCTTCTTTGCAAATTTCTTTGCTGGGGTCCAAGCACATCTATCTGCATTCATACCTGACAAAGAAGTACCCAAGCATAGACACAGATCCACTTCTTTTTCCTTTTCAAAAAATTAATTTATTTTAAATTTTTAAATTTTAAAATTTAAAAGTTAATTTTTAAATTTTTATTTAATTTATTTTTAAATTTATTTTTAAATTTATTTTTAAATTTATTTTAAAACAAAAATTAATGTTTACAATCACAGTCATCCATTTGAATAAATCTGATCTCAAATTTCCTCCGAACATGACAACTGGATTAGAAGGATCATACCAAGCTCCATGTATTTCGTTTATTTTCTCTTGTGGAAAACCAGATTTTTGAGGTAATCCTTTTTTTTATAGATTTTATTTTTTTTTTAAATTTTTTTATTTTTTTATTTTTTTTTTATTTGCTTTTTTTTTTTTATTTTTTTTATTTTTTTTTTTACCATCATGGTTTTGTTGAACATAATATTTTAAAAGGTTTTTCTCTTCCATTTTGGTAATCACATGATGAGAGAATGTTGGTTTGGCGTCCAATGGATTTCTTAATTCTTCCACTTCCTTCACAATGGAGTTTTGTGCTTTTGATCCGTAGTCGCCAATACCTGCAGCCCTACTTAAACCAGCACCTATGATTAAAAATAATAAATAAAAAAATAAATAAAAACTTTGAAAAATTAAAAAAAAATAATAAAAAAATTAATTAAAAAAATTATTAAATCAAAATAAAGAAAAAAATTAATTTAAAAAGAAAAATAAAATAATCGAAACAAAGAAAAATAAAAGAAAAAAATAAAATAAATAATTTTAAAAATAATTTAAATAAATTAAAAACTTTGAAAATAATTAAAAAATTAAAAAATGATAAAAAAAAAAGAAAAATAAAAAATAAATCAAAAAATAAACATTAGAAAAAAAAAAATTCAATATTTAAAAAAGTAGATTTACCAGTATAGGCAATAACGCATTTTGATTTTTTGATTAAATTTGCAATCAATTCCATTTTCTGTTCCAATACTTCTGGTTCGTCTAAGTACTCACTGGAATCAGTAAAATTACCCTGATCCTTTCTGTTAGGTGCAGAGGACTTCACAACACAGTAAGGCCTTTCCCATTTTTCATCACCCAAAATTCCGTGAACTTTTTTGAAATCTCCTTCTAGTCTTTTTTTTTCTCCGCTGTTTGGATCAAACTTTTCATCCTTTCCCTCATTTTCTCCTTTGAATAAAAAATTAATTTCGGTTTAAAAAAAAAAATTTAAAAAGAAATTTAAAAATTAAATTAATTTAAGTCAAATTCCTTCATTTCTTCCAAAATTTTGAGTTATTTTATTTGTTAGTTTTAATTGTATTTGGATTTATTTATTTTTTCATTGGAAGGAAGATAAATATAATTTTTAAAAAATTCTTTACTGAATCCTTCGGTGCTTATCACAAATGTATCGTTGTCTATTACTTTTACATAGGATAATTGTTTTACTTCGGTTTTTGTTGGTTTTAATATTTTATTGAAATTTTGAATCTCATTCAAAAAATTGTTCTCCATTTGATGTCAATCAACTTGTCTATCTTTAAATTCTTTTCCTTTATTTTTTTTTTTTTTTTTTGAAAACTATATATTTTTTTGATCTTTTGTGCAAAATGGATTCAATTTGGTGATAAAGAAAAAATAAGGATGAATAAAAAAAAAAAATTCATTTTACAAGAAATCAAAGAACGAAACTATTAGATAATGATTAAAAGATTAATCTTTTTAATTCCTTTTAATAATTTTCAAGAATTTTTAGTCATTGTTTAGATTGTTAAAGTTTTTGAGAATTTTATTGCTTTCGCGAAATAAACTTGAACACCAACTCCCTTCATGTATACCTCATCAGAATCTCCATTCCCAGAAGCCAATTCAAAAGGATAGCTTCATCAATATTCTTCCATCGTCTTCTGCTTCTCCAGAAAAGTTTAACACCAAGATAATTCATTGCTCCTGCATTTCCACATTTAAATACAAGTAGAATTGAGGATCCTTTCTGGTGTTTTTTTTTTGAACTTCTTTTGTGTTTAAATCGAGAATGTAAAGACGGAACATCGAATCAAAGTTTCAAACCTTTTTAGATCTATCTCCAAAGATTGATTTCTCAGTAGCTTTCTTTCAACTTCCCACATCAATAAATTTGAGCAAATTCATTAAATGTTAAAGGTTTTATTTTCAATCCCTTTTCAAAATATGGATCCCTTTTTTTGAATTTTTTTTAAACTTTCCTTTTTGAAATGTTTGAGTTGGAAATGAAACCTTCTCCAAAATAAATAATACTGATATCAACAAAGAAGAAAGACATTTTTGTTAATTTTTTTATAAACATTTTTATTTATTTTTTATTTTTTTTTGAAATCTTTAAAAGCATTTTCTGTGAACAATAGCAGGACCAGATTCATCATACTCTTCCTTTGAGATCCACATTTGTTGAAAGGTGGAGAGGGAAGCAAGAATGGA